>JAKSZT010053896.1:2211018-2287428 GCA_026826555.1 Tolypeutes matacus
CACTCTCACCCCTGAGCAGGCCCAGGCACTGGGGAGCACTCTCACCCCTGAGCAGGCCCAGGCACTGGGGATCACTCTCACCCCTGAGCAGGCCCAGGCACTGGGGATGTCTCTCACCCCTCAGCAGGCCCAGGCAATCGGGATCACTCTCACCTCTGAGCAGGCCCAGGCACTGGGCATCACTCTCATACCTGAAGAGGCCCAGGCACTGGGGATGTCTCTCACCCCTGAGCTGGCCCAGGCACAGGGGATCACTCTCACCCCTGAGCAGGCCCAAGCAATTGGGGTCACTCTTACCCCTGAGCAGGCCCAGGCACAGGGGATCACTCTCACCCCTGAGCAGGCCCAGGCATTGGGGATCACTCTCACCCCTCAGCAGGCCCACGCACAGGGGATCACTCTCATCCCTCAGCATGCCCAGGCACAGGGGATCACTCTCACCCCTGAGCAGGTCCAGGCACTGGGGATGTCTCTCACCCCTGAGCAGACCCAGGCACAGGGGATCACTCTCACCCCTAAGCAGGCCCAAGCAATTGGGATCACTCTCACCCCTGAGCAGGTCCAGGCACTGCGGATGTCTCTCACCCCTGAGCAGGCCCAGGCACAGGGGATCACTCTCACCCTTGAGCAGGCCCAGGCACTGGGGATGTCTCTCACCCCTGAGCAGGCCCAGGCACAGGGGATCACTCTCACCCCTAAGCAGGCCCAAGCAATTGGGATCACTCTCACCCCTGAGCAGGCACAGGCACAGGGGATCACTGTCATTCCTGAGAAGTCCCAGGGTTTAGGAGTCACCCTCACATCAGAGCAGGTACAAGCATTGAGGTCTCCTCTCATGCTTAAACAGGTCCCAAAACTGCTGGTCCCATTCCCATCTAAGCAGGCACAGGTATTAGGGCCCCCTCTCACTCAGGAACAAGCCCAGATACTGAGGGTCCCTATTACCCGTGAGCAAGCCCAGAAACTGAAGACTTCTCTTACTTCAGAACAGACTCAGGCAATGCATATGCCTCTAACTACAGAACAGGCCCAGAGGTTTGGGGTCCCTATTACCAAAGGACAGCTTGAGGCATTAGGAGTCACTCTCTCATTAGATCAGACCCCGGCATTTGGGGTTACCCTCACCTCTGAGCAGATCCAGGCACTGGTGCCTCCTCTCACTCTTAAACAGGCTCAGTCATTAGGGGTCCCTCTCTCTCATGAGCAAGCTGAGGCATTAGAAGCCCCCCCCACTGAACAAACCCTGAAATTAGAGGTTCCCATCAGTTTAGAAAATGTTCAAGAAGTATCAAATGCTCTTACCCTTAAGCAGACCCAAGCACTGGAGGTCACTCTTTCCCCAGAGAAGTCCAAGGCTTTTGGTACTCTTCTCACTGTGGAACAGGCCCAGGCATTGGGAGTCCCCTTTGTCCCGGAAAATGCCTGGGTGTCCACTGTTACTTATAACCTGGAGCAGGCCCAGGCTTTGGGGGCTCCTCTCACCTTAGAACAGGCTCAAGCATTAGGGGTTCCTCTCACCTCAGATAAAGATGTTGCCTTGGGACCTCCCCCTATCCCTGAAAAAGTCCAACCTTTGGGAGTCCCCTTCACCCCAGGACAGGACCAGCCAGTAGATACTATTGTGATGCCTGAGCAAGATGCAAAATCAAGATCTCTCACTGCTGATCAGCTCTCCCAACTCCACGCTGCTTTTTCAGGACATACCCTAGAAGTTGGGACTTTTTCTATTCCTGCTAAACCCATTATACCATGTGCTCCTCACATTCCTAAACAGCCTCTCACCTCAGCTCCACCTACTCTTAGACCATTTCAAGAATTGAAGATGCCTCTTCCCTCTGGGAAATCCTTTACATCAAGATCATGTCCAAGGCATAGCCAGTTTCCGGCATCATCTCATACTGTTGAGAAGTCCTCTATTTTGGAAGTCTCTTCCACTCCTTTGCAGATATCAAAGGCTGCTCTCATGCAAGATCCCTTTGCTGCTAGGAAATCTCTAGAAATGAGGATTTCTTCTGACTCTGGAAAGCTCTTGGCACCACCGACCTTTCCTTCCTCAAGACAGACTCTCATATCTGCCCCTATGCAGTTCCTAGCACCAAAGGTCCTTTCCACCCCTAAGCAATTTCCAAAATTTGGCCCACCCCCTACTCCAGGACAGTGCTTTGCACCAGGAGGCCTTCTTGGAAATAGGCAGGTCTTCACATCTGGGGGCTATTCCACTCCCCAGATACCCCTGACATCGATGGACTCTCTCACTCCCAAACCCGGAGTTCCACCCTCCTCTGGACAAATCCCCAGTCTCCAGGCTTCTCTCTCTCCTGGGAAGCCCTTGGTTTCTGGGGCCTCTTTTATGCCTGGGGAGCTCTTGGAATCTGAACTCTTAACCCTCCCTGAGCAGCCCCAGGCATTCCAGTCCCCTTCCACTCCTGAGCAATCTCTCCATCCACGGGCCCCTTCTATCCTTGGGCAGTGTCTGGCACCAAGGATCCCTCCCATTCCTGGGCAACCTCCCAGACCTGGAAAGCCCCAGAAAGTTTTGGCATCTTCTGTCTCTGAGAAAAGTAAGAAAGGATTGGCAATTATTTCTCCTCTGACATCTAAATCAGCATTGGTCCGTCCCAGTACTCCAAAGTTCAAGGCACCTCAGGCCCCTTTCATGGCTAAGAAGTTGCAAATGCCAGAAGTCTCTGACATTTCCAAAGAAACCCAGGTGCTCCAAGATCCTTTTGCCATGGAACAATTTAGAACATTTCAGTCTTATCTCTCCACTTACAGAACACCAGTATCACAAACCCCTTACATTGATGAAGGGGCTGTTCCCACCTTCATGAGACCTGTAACATCATTACCTTCTCTTACCACGCAACTACCCAAGTCATCACAGTTTTCACCTTCTGAATGGGATCAGAAACCCCGATTTCCTCCTTTAGACAAGTCCTGGATACTGAATTCAGTTCCCGCTACCCAGAAACTCAAAGTAATGGTGCCACCTTCTTCTCCCCAAGAGCTAGAAGAGGAGGAAAGGTATATCATTGATGTGGAGGCTCAGAGGAAGAACCTGGTACTCTTAAATCAGGCCACAAAAACTTCTGGACTCCCTTCACCGTTGCATACAATAGCTAGAAATCTTGTAATTGAGACACTTCATACGGACAGAGTTCGCCTGGGATACATTTTCCGCAAGTACATTGCCTATAGGCTGATCCAGCGTGCCAGGTAGATGAACTATAATATGTCCAGTTTTCTGGCATAGTCTTGATTTCAAATATTCTCCCTCTAAGTATATTCATACTTGTCAGATCATATGTTCTAAAAGCCTGTTTAAGATAGCAAAAGGATATATATGCATTTTTAAAAAGAAATGCTATAAAAAAGGATCCATTTATGTCTCTAGCAGAGATGCTAAGGTATATCTGGGGATCATAGTTGATCTCCAAAACATCAACTTCAAAAGCTTAAAGATGCTTGTCAGTTATTCTGATTTTTTTGTCTTCTTGAAGATGTATGATTCTTAAAATGGTAGGTGGCATTTCTTTTATTGAGTGATGTTAAAGCATCTTTTAAAAGACTTAAGAGTCATTTGTATTTCATTTTCTGTAAAGACTATTTAAATACTTTGCCAATATTTCAATTGGGTTGTCAAGTTTTTGTTTTGTTTTTTAATTGACTTGTGGGACCTAATCAAATATTTGGATAATTAGGACCTTTGTGGTATAAATTGTAAATTTCCCCCACTCATTTGTGTTTTGACTCTGCTTTTGATGGTTTTGATGCAGAAAATTTTTATTTTCATGTTACTCAACTACATCTTTTTTTTTTTTCTTTTTTTCTTTTTTGGAGGATTGAGCCCAGGACCTGTACATGGGAAGCAGGCACTCAACCACTGAGCTACACCTGCTCCCCTACATCGATATTTTGTGCCAATGGATGCTATCTTTGTCAAATTTTGGTGTAATTTTAAGTTTGCATCATAAAAAATATTGAAGCTTAGGTCTGGAACAGTTTAAGCAATTTTAGAATTAGCTTTTCTTTTATAGTTTCACAGATTTCCCCTATGAAATTATTTAAGCTTGGTACTTTTTGGGAGAGTTCTTGGACAACTTTTGCAAATTTTATATGGCAATTGATTTGTGTAAACTCATTGAAGATTTTGAAGACCTAAGTAACATCTGATCTGTTTAACTAAAATAGTTTAAAAATTGAAATATATGGATGAACACTTCATAACAATATTAAATTTTATACAGTTACAACTTAGACCCACCAAGGATCAATTCATTTTTTTTCAGAGAGTTTTCTCTAATATTTAGCGTTATAACAATCAAATCAATGACAGATGTAATAGGAATAAAATTTTGATAGATTAAAGACTCAGGATAAGGATGGATGGGCCAAGAAGATAATAATATTACATGTGAGAGATAATATATGAGAGATAATATAAAGTATAATAATATAAACTATATTTGAATTTTTAAAAAGTTCTGTAGAACCTCTGTAAGTGAAGATTTCATTTAGAGTTGTATTACCACATGATCAGTATAATATACCTGAGAAGGAATGATAGAGAGGATGCAAAAACTAGACCAGGTGATGATGAGACATTTCATTTCCATACGTATTGAAGAAAGTCCTCAAAAGTACTAAATGTTGTGGTGACTAGATAGGATCATTTAATTCACCAACAATTTTTGAATATCCACTACTTGCTAGGGAACATGTTAGGCCTGGGGTGGGAGTGGGGGTGGAGGATGAAAGGATTCAAAGACAGATAAACCAAATTCCCTGCCTTCAAAACATCCAGAGTCTACTCAGAGAGACATTCGCTCAAAACAATGATTACATAATACGATGTGGAAAGAACAGTGATGGTGTATGTACAGAGTATATAGAAGAGGACTGAAGAGAGGGGAGAGTTAGGCATCTTGGAGTTCAGACCTCTGAATTATGTCTCAATAATTAGAAGGCAGTAGACAGAGAAGGCAAAGAGTCTAGCAGAGCAAAGAAAGGGAGCAAGAAGAAACTGTGTGTGTGTATAGTGGGGGAAACTACTATATTGTTGGTAGAACACGAAGACTAGACAAGATATGACAAAAGTGGAAAGATAGATATAGGACAGATCAAAGAAGACCTTTAGTGGCATGCTAAGGAGCTTATATTTTATAGAGGATAATTTTATAGAGCTTTTAATTTATAGAGATTTTATTTTATAGATAATTTTATATAGATCTTATTTTATAGATAATTTTATACAGCTTTTTATAGAGCTTGTATTTTACATTTATAGACTATATTTTATAGAGAATAACTGAAGAATTCTCAGCAAAGGAAATAAAACGCCAATAATATAGAAGATGGATTTAAGGAGGGTAAAGCTTCATTCAGAGGCATTATTAGGACCGGATGGTATCCACCTAAATGTTTTGAAGAGATATAAGGATGGAAATGTAATTATTTGTTAAAGTATTTCTTGTTGTCTGAAAGGAATTCTATGCTAGGGTGGTATTTTAATAGCATAACACCTATTAAAGAAGGATATTCATGTCAGGCAAACTGGTTTGTCATATTAAAGTAAACAAAATTTTTGTAGGAGAATCAAACTTGTCTAATCTAGAATTCTTTGAGTAAACAACTGCATGTACAAGGAGAAACTAAATGAAAATAAATTATTATTTAATGTAGGCTGTGATCATACAGGGGGTTAAGAGCATCTATAAACTTCTGGGAAGATGGCAGACTAGAAAGACACAGGACTCTCTTCTCTCCCAGAAAAATAGCTGGAGAAGAGGCAGAAATGGCCTGGAAAACAATCTTCTAGGGTTTAGAACACCAAGCAAAGGCTGAATACTGCCCAGAAGAGAGAGGGACAAAGAAAAAGAATTGTGATGGCAAAACTTGAGTTAAAAGTGACAGCTGCAGGGAATCGGCTGTGGCTCAATCAGTAGGGCTCCCGTTTACCATATGGGAGGCCCCGGGTTCGGTTCCCAGGGCCTCCTGGTGAAGGCAAGCCCACCCGCACGGCGTGGTTAGCTGACCCAGCGAGCACAAGCAGCAAGGGGGGGATAAATGAATAAATAAATAAAATCATTAAAAAAAAAAAAAAAAAAGTGACAGCTGCTACTACCAGCAACCCCACCCTACCCCCACTAAAGACACTTTTGCCTCTGGGCCAGCAACTACAGACCCTTTCTCCTGGATTGACCTCCCCAGGAAGGGGAGAGAGAGGGACACAGCCTAAGGCTGACTCAGCTTTTGACCCACAAATTTGGTCTGCTGTGTCCCTCAGGCCCTTCCAGGCTCAGTAGGGCTGCTCCATATTTGCCTTGGGAGCCAGCTTGGGACTAAAGAGATCTGACTGTCTCAAACTCCCTCTCTACTAACCATGACTGATTGTTGAGAACACAGAAGGGAGTAGAATTATTTCCAACCTGGGAAAAGGGAGGGGGCTGCCAGCAAAGGTTGGGGAACTGTCTCTGAGAAAGTTTGAATTACAAGGCTCTTAGCCTCCAGTAGGAACCTATATCACATTGAGCTGGTCCATGTTACAGCAAACACACTCCAACCAGGCATTAAACTGAGATGGCTGTCAAAGCATGCCATCTGCTGGCAGACCAAGGAAGTGCATATAAGGAAATTAAAAGTAAATAAGTAAGAAAGCCTTTTCCTGACTTTTATAGCCTCCCTCCCCAAGGCCCTAGGAAGTGGGTCTGCAACCCATTACTAGGTCCAGAGCCCAGTTTTGAGCAACTAATAGGAACAATCCTAAAGACCCAGAACAGATTGAACCAAGAATCAAAGAACAGCAGTAACACCCAGCCTACTGCCACTGAATCCCTACAAAAGACAGAGAAACTGAGCATCTGAGTAAACTCTCCATCTTAATCAATGCCTAGACATGAGCAAAAAAATTATGAGATATACTAAGATAATGGAAGACATGGCCCAAGAAAAGGAATATATCAAAGCCCCAGAAGAGACATAGGATTTGAGAAAACTAAATAACAAGATGCTCACAAATTTCCAAAATCACATTAATGAGTTGAAAGACAAAATGGCTAAATAGATAAACAACATCAAGAAGACACTGAGTGAGCACAAAGAAGAATTTGAAAACCTGAATAGAAAAGTAACAGCTCATGGGAATGAAAGACACAATAGGTAAGATAAAAAAAAAAAACACTTTAGAGGCTGTATTAGTCAGCCAGATGGGTGCTGATGCAAAATACCAGAAATCTGATGACTTTTATAAAGGGTATTTATTTGGGGTAGAAGCTTACAGGTACCAGACCATAAAGCACAAGGTATTGCCCTCACCAAAGTCTGTTGCCACATGCTGGAGCAAGATGACTGCTGACCATCTGCAAGGGTTCAGGCTTCCTCTTCCTCTTAAGGCTCCGTGCTCCCAGCTTCTTCCAATATCAGCTGTAGGCTGGGATAAGTCTCATCTCTCTCCCGGGGCTCATTTCTCTCCAGGCTCTGCTGCTCTGCTCTCTCCACAAGGCTAGCTGTAAACTATCAGGCAAATGGCTTGTCTCTCTTCCCAGGGCCTCTGCCATGTCTAATGGAGCCTTTCCTCTTTCCTCAGGTATCTGCTTCTCTGTATTTACCTCCCGGCGCTCCAGCATTAAAACTCCAACCTCCCTTCTCCGTGGTGCGGTTTCTCTGTGAGTCCCTGCCCACCAAGGGGGCAGGGACTCAACATCCTACTGACATGGCCCAGTCAAAGCCTTAAACATAATTTAATCAAGTAAGAGTGAAACCTCTGAATCAATACAATCTAAAGTACCCAGATGAACAGACCAATTTACAAACATAATCCACTATCTATTTTTGGAATTCATAAATAATACCAAACTGCTACAGAGGCCTACAACAGCAGACTCAAAAAGATAGAAGAAAGAATAAGTGATACCAAGAACAGAACAGCTGAAATTGAAGAGAGAAAAAGAACACAGACAGAAAAAATGGAAAAAATTGAGCAGGGCCTCAGGGAGTTGAATGACAATGTGAAATGCAACAACATACATGTCATGGGAGTTCCAGAAGGAGAAGAGAATGGAAATGGGGCAGAAAGAGTATTAGAGAAAATACAGCTGAAAATTTCCCAACTCTCACGAAAGAAATGCACTTAATGTTGAAGAAGCGCAGTGTACCCCAATCATAGTAAATTTGAATAGATCTCCTCCAACACACATCCTACTTAGAATGTCAAACATCAAAGATAAAGAGAAAATTCTGAGAGCAGCAAGGGAGAAACAAACCATCACATACAAGGGATGCCCAGTAAGACTTAGTGCAGATTTCTCATCAGAAACCATGGAGGCAAGAAGACACTGGTATGATACAATTAGGAGACTGAAAGAGAAAAACTGCTGGCCAAAAATTCTGTATCCAGCAAAATTGTCCTTCAAATATGGAGGTGAGTATAAAATATTCACAAACAAGGAGAAACTAAGAAAGTATGCAAAAAAGAACCCACCTTTGCAGGAAATATTAAAGGGAGCCTTAGAGCCTGAAAGAAAAAGACAGGAGAGGCTTGAAGGAGAGTATGTAAGAATAGCAGAAAGGATAACCAAAAGAATAAAAAGACAGATGAAAATATGATATGACATATGAAAACCAAAAAACAAAATGTGGAAGTAGGTAATGCATTTACAGTAATATCACTGAATATGCGTGGATTAAACTCCATAATCAAAAGATATAGGCTGACAGAATGGAGAAAAAAACATGAGCCATCCATATTCTCCTTACAAGAGACTCACTTTAGACCCAGGGATACAAAGTGGCTGAAAGTGTAAGGTTGGAAAAAGATACTCTGAGCTAACAGTAACCAAAAAAAAGAGCAAGGGTGGCTATATTAATATTGGACAAAACAGAATTTAAATGCAAAGAAGTTATAAGATAAATAACCCTTATTTATTATATATTAATAAAAGGGATAATCCACCAAATCAAAACTACAATGAAATATCATTTCACATCTACCAGAATGGCCACGATTAAAAAGACAGAGTTACAAGCGTTGGAGTGATGTGAGAGAGAGGAACGCTTTTTCACTCTTTTTTTTTTTTTTTTTCTTATTCACTGTCAGTGGGAATGTAGAATGGTATAGTCACTGTGGAGGACTGTTAGGCAGTTCCTAAAGAAGTTGAATATGACTTACTATGTGACCCTGCAATACCACTACTGGGTATATACTCAGAAGAACTGAGAGCAGTGACACAAACAGACATCTGCACACCGATGTTCATAGCGACGTTATGCATGATTGCCAAAAGTTGGAAATAAAAGAGGTGTCCATCAACCATGGATAAACTGTGGTGTATTCACACGATGGAATATTATGCAGCTGTAAGAAGAAATGAAGTCATAAAGCATATGACAACATCAATGAATTTTCACTTATTATGTTGAGTGAAGCAAGCCAGTCACAAAAGGACAAATACTGTATGATTGCACTACTATGAACTAAATATATTGTTTAACATAAAAAAACACAAAACACTGAATCACTAAAATTTCTAGAAGTAAGCAATTTTCCTAATGTTAAAGGTTAATGTATCCCAACAATTTGTAAATTACAAAACATTTTTGGCATAAGTCCAATAAAAACAATGGCTATAGGAGAAAAAAAAGAGCATCTACAAAGAACAGGAACTATAGGTATATATATTTTTTGAGGTACCGGGACCGAGGGTTGAACCTGGGACCTCATATGTGGGAGGCTGGCACTTAGCCACTGAGCCCCATAGGCTCCCCTGAGTTGGTGCTGTCATCTGTTTCCTCATTGCTTGTTTGTTTGTTTTCTTTAGGAGGCACCAGGACCTCCCATGTGGAAGGCAGGTGCTCAACTGCTTGAGTCACATCTGCTCCCCTTCGATATAGATATATATTTAAAGATACTTAGATTACATAAATGTTACATAGACTATATAGGGGATTCCCATATCCTAGGTATATTATTGCATTTAACTTTGAGATGGAGAATCAGATCTAGAAAGTTCATTCAGGTCCCTCCATATGGGAGACCGATGCCCAACCATTTGAGCCACATCCACCCCTCATGCTTTCTGTTAAACATAGACTGAACTCAGGCATTTCTTGGCTCAGAATTTTGAGTTCAAATTTTAACTTCTCTGAGACTCAGATGAGGTCTGCTTGTAAAATAAGAATATTTTACTTCAAAGAATGGTTGTAAGGATTAAATGAAATGATATATGTAAAATTTCTAGCCCCATGACTGACCCATAGTAGATGCTCAATAAATATAAATCATCTTCACCTTGGATCATGATTCCATACCAAATACTACTAAAAATATTCCTTAGAATGGGGACAATGTTTTTTCAAAATAATTAAGTAGAATTGGCTAAAAGAGTAGAAACAAAAGGGAGGGAGGGATGAATGGCCATGTTTCTAGAGAGGGAATTTTTTTAAAAGTGAGATACCTCATTCATTATTATTACACTGCGTGTTCAGATTGTTAAAATGAATTATCTCCAAAATTGCATAAACAATAAAACCCCAGTTTGAAATAAACTATAAATTTTTCCAAGTGGTGAAATACTATTTCAATAAGGGGAAAATGTGGGAAAAATCTCAAAAGATGTGTGAACAGACAGAAAAACAGCAGGAAATATCTGGTGTTTATTGGAAAGTTCAAAAAGCTAATACATTTAAGTATTAAGTGATCCATATATACAGTAGGTTCTAAGCTATTAATTATATCCCAGAAAATAAATCTGAGTTATTCTCTCTCTCTCACCCCCTCTATATATGTAATATATATGTAAAATACATATATTTGGAAAAATATGTTCAATGGGTCCCCACTGCAAAAAAAAAAAAAAAAAAAAAGTCCTTAGCTTGCCCTTTATTTTTTTTTTAAGATTTATTTTATTTATTCCCCCCGCCCTGCCCCTTGTTGTTTGGGCTCACTGTCTGCTCTCTGTGTCTGTTCATTGTGAGCTCATCTTTTTAGGAGGCACTTGTAACCAAACCCAGGACCTCCCATGTGGGAGGGAGGCACCCAATGGCTTGAGCCACCTCTGCTCCCACTTGTTCTGTCTCTCATTGTGTTTCTCGTTGTGTCTCTTCATTGTGTCATATCGTTGTGCCTTCTCAATGCATCATCTCTATGCGTCATCTTGTTGTGTCAGCTTGCCCGCTAGCCCATCACATCAGCTTGCTGTCTTGCTCAACTTCTTTAGGAGGCACCAGGAACTGAACCCGAGACCTCCCGTGTGGTATGCGGGTACCCAACTGCTTGAGCCACATCCACTTCCCAGCATGCCCTTTAAAAGGCATTTCATAATCCAGCCATTCCAGTCTCATCTACCACTATATGCTTTAACATATCTGTGGTCTAAAAGACTACTCAGTATTCCCAAATAGTGACTTTTATTTTCTTATCTTTGTTTATACTGCTAGAATACCTCATCCCCTTCTTCTCTTGTTGTAAACACAATAGTTTTCAATATCTAAGAGTTCAAACTTTAAGATTTACCAGATCTGATTTTAAAAAACTGAGGAAGTACCCAGAAATCTGCATTTTCAAAAAGCACCCGCAAATGATTCAGTTCAAGTGATCAGGGGTCATACTTTGAGAAATACTGGTATTGTAAAAAGAGAGAAGACCTGGGTTTGTCTCCCAAATCTGCTATTTATTAATTATGTGACTTTAGAAAAAAGACTTGACTTTGCTGAGATTCATAAATGTTACATGAAAAATATAAGGGATTCCCATATGCCCCACTTCCACCCTCTCCCACACTTTCCCACATTAACATCCTTCATTAGTGTGGTACATTTGTTACTATTTGATAAACCCTTATTGAAGCATTGCTACTAACTATGGACTACAGTTTACATTATAGTTCACACTTAGTCCCACGCAATTTTGTAAATTATGACAAAATATACAATGGCCTGTATCCGTCACTGCAATGTCATGCAGGACAAATCCAATGTCTCGAAAATGCCCCCATATTACACCTATTCTTCCTTCTCCCATCCCTTAGAACCTCTGGTGGCCACTGCCACTGCTTTTACATCAATGATCAGAGTTTTTCCATTGCTAGGATAATAAATCTACAGTAGAATAATAATAAATCTACTTTGGTCCATTGTTCATTCCCCAATCTTGAGGATTTGGGGATGGTAATGCCCACTCTGCTGTTAATTGAGAGGGGGCTTAGACCCCATGGGGCAGATGGTTGGAGCTACTCTTGCTTGCAGTTTCAGACACTCTCTGTTCCTTGGGATGAGCGTTTTCCATCATTATCTCCTTGTTAGTTGTCCTGGGTGAGTCCAATGAACTGGAGAGTAGGTGTTGCAACTCTGCTGAAATTCAGAGCTCAACAGGGCACATGGACAGACCAAAGATTTAAGTCTCTGGGATGGCTGTTCTTCAAAATCCTTTTGAATACCTCTTTATGAAGCCTTCTTTATTCCCTTTGTTAGAATTAATGATGCTTTCCTTTTGCTCCTACAGCATGTTTATATATGTAATTAGCATTTATTTCCTTCTGTCTTTGATACAGTCAGTCTGTCTCCCATTCTGCATTGTAAGTGCTTTGAAGGCAAGAACATTTGTCTTTTTCATAGTTGTGTGAAGAACCTTCTAAGTGGCTTGCACATAGCAATAATAAAAGATTGAATTATTTTGTCCCAAGGTAATTCTTATTACAAATAGGCATATTGTAATATACTGAAATAACAATAGGCAATACTATTGCAATCCAAACAAACTCTGAAGAGTTAATGAAAATTTGATAGTCATAGATTTTTGACAGTTTAGTCTTATAGGAAACTAGATTAAGGTCCCATTAAAGCAAGACTCCAACCCCTGTCCCCACACCTCTCTATTTACTTGTGATGAGATGAGAATTGAAAGTAAATGACACCAGATTTGCTGAATTAGGATAAGTAGCTATATCAATCTAGTTCTTATTTTTTCAAGAAACAACATAATCAAACAATTGCAAGCCATCCAAAACACCGGGAAAGGTAATGAGACCCGGAACCTCTACACAATGCTGAGCAGAATTGATGACTACCAGAAAAAGGTGATGCAGGTCTGGACTGAGAAACAAAAGTCTCTAGAGCAGAAACGGAATCACTGCCTAAAGAAAATGATGTACTTATTTAGCCAGGTGGGTACCTGTTTTCCATTCCCTCTCCCCAGATGTTTGAAATCAAAGTGTTGGTTCCTTCTGGAGGTTCTGAGGGATAAATCTCTTTATCTGTCAGCATTCCTTGGTGTTCCTTGGCTTACAGCCAAGATACTGTAACTCCAGTATCTTCCTCAGTCTCCTCATGGCTTTCTTCCTTGTGTGTCTCTCTGTCTTCTCCTTTTCTGTGTCTTATAAGGGCATGTATCATTGGACTTAGGGCCCACCTGGTTAATCCAGGGTGATCTCATCTTGAGATCCTTAATTATATCCGCAAAGACATTTTTTCCAAATAATGTCACATTCACAGATTCCAGGTGGACACATCTTTTTTTTTTTTTTGGTGGTAGGGGGAGTCTACCATCCATCCCGCTACACCATGACTTCAGCAAAAATCCTAAATTGACAGCAAGAACACTGGTAGAATTGTCTAGACAAGAAAAAGATGAGCATAGAAGAGACATCCAGAAATGCTCAACTCCCTCCTAGTTAACCCATGTCTACCATCCTCTAGATATGAAATCTCTCGAAGTCACTACTCCCCAACTGATTCTTGGTGGTTACCTCGCCTCAAACCTATCAGGAAACTACTTTTAGTATCATGAGTTTACAAAGAAAGGATTTAAGAGTTTGTTTAACTTGCTTAAGTAGCACCAGGCAAAGAAGATCCCATTAAACTCTGCCACCCATTCATTATGTCCCAAAGTCACCTTTGAGATAACCATTCAGTATGCTTCGGGGAGTGATAATGACCACCGTAAAGATTAGAGTTCTTTGCTCTAGATTACATGTTCAGGCTAATAAATACCACAAGCTGGAGTTCTATGAATATTTTATATCTATATATCCTTTTCTTTTATTGACATTTATTAATTTATGATACTAGGTTACTTGCTACTTTGGAAGGTACAGAGAGACTTCTCATCCATAGGCTGATCCAAAACAAACACATATGCTGAATTTTCCAGAATAGTTATATTTTAAATGGTAAAACTTTTAAAAAATAAAAATAAAAAAGAACATGCCTAATGTTTTGGTTTCCTTGACTGCTCAAGCAAATACCATGCAATGGGTCATCTTAAACAATGAGAACTTACTTGATCATGGTTTTAAGGTTAGGAAAAAAGTCCAAATCAAGGCATCATCAAGGCAATGCTTTCTCCCCAAAGACTGTGGAGTTCTGGGGCTAGATGCTGACGATCCTTGGTCCTTAGCTTGTCACACGGCAAGGCAAGTATATATTATACTGTTCTCACAACAACCCTGTATTATCCATGTTTTAGAAATGAGAGAAAGCCATACAGATAATTAAATGACTAACCCAAAGCCACACAGCTAGGAAATGATAGGACTAGGACTGGAACTTAAGCAGAACCATGATTTTTTATATATCATAGCTGCCACCTCTGAAATTGTGTGTGTGTTTGGGGTGGGGTGTGGAAGGTGGTTGCAGCAAGGGAGAAGGATGGAGGGAGGGGATTTGCAAATCCATGGAAAAGGAAGAGAATGGTTTAGTCTAGAACCAGCTCAGATGGCCACCCTAGAGATTCCCGCCCTTCTCATGGTTTCCCTTTTCTGGTATCTTTTTTTCTCTTTTAGCTCCAAAAGAGGTATGAATTAAATCTTAGTCAACCTATCATCATCACTGACAAAAAGCAGATACCTGCCTCTACTGAATTTGTTCACCGGCCATTCCTAGAGTTACTAATAGAAGAGGACAGAAAATCTGACACAGTCAAGAAATTTAGGTATGTAGTAGAAAGACTGACATTAAAGTTTCTTAGAATGATATGTGGAATCTAATGCTTTTTTACTGCCCAAGAGCTTCCCCTTTCCCCACAATTATGATATGGTATACTGGAGGGTCTAAGGAAATAAACATTTCCATTGAAAATTTAGCAAAAGACTTACTTACATAAATTTCTACTTAAATATTCATATCTGATTTTGAATTCCTTTTTTAAAAAATGAAACTGATTCATTCTTACTAAATTATTTTAAAAATACTTAATAAACTTAGAAGCAGTACCCCCGCCCCCCGCCACTTTAAAGAAGACAGAAGCTCTGGGAAGGAAGGGGAAAATATTGTTGCTGGGCAGAATAAACTGGATATGCTCTGTAAACTCTATGAAATGAAGGAGGCAGTCTTAAAATAGATTAGTAGGTGAAATCATGGGAATGAAGCCTTGGTAACTTTTAGCAAATTCTGCTTTTTCATCCAGCTCTCAGTTTAAGTGTGCATAGCTAGTGCTCCTCAGTGTCAGGGTAAGGCATTTTAGGGCAGGGTGGGTAGAGAAAGTGACTGCCCTTTGCTGAAAGAGGAGAATAAAACTCATGTATTTTGATTGGATGAAGCTCAGGAGAGTTTGGTGCTTCCAATTAATGCTCTCTAATTCTCTAGAAAACAAGAGGACCAAATGGAGGCCATCTGGAATGCTGATCTGTCCACTTCAAGCTACCCAATAACAGAGAAGACATCAATAGGATCGCTCTGGGCCCAGCTGGGTGGATACCCAGATATACCTAGGCTGCTCCAGTTAGATGTTCAGTCTACGTTCAGAAAATCTCTTGCATCCATTCAATCACAGTAAGTTAAGGCCTGGGAGCACTCTGGTCATTGGGCCTTTGGTCTTAGGTCTTTTTTTCCCTCAATTGACTTTCTCCTGCAACGCCAGAGTTACCAAAAGTAGAGGCTTGAAAGGAGGTTAGACTCACACCATTCATAAAATAGTAGAGGTAAATTCAGTCTTGTCGTTTGGTGTTTCTCTTCATATGCCTGCAGATGTCATAATGAATAATTCAAAACAACAAACCAGTTCTAATATCATGGAACCCAATCTAACACTAGATAGGTCCACTTTGAATTTAACCCTTAGGGATTGCATTAGTCAGGCAAAGGGGTGCTAATGTGAAATACCAAAAATGGGTTGGTCTTTATAAAGGGTATTTATTTGGGGTAGAAGTCCACAGATACCAGGCCATAAAGCGTTAAGTTTCTTCTCTCACCAAAGTCCATTGCCACGTGTTAGAGCAAGACAGCTGCCGATGTTTGCCAGGGTTCAGGCTTCTTGGGTTCCTCTCTTCCCGGGGCTGCGTTTCTCTCCGGGCTTAGCTCCTGTTTCCTCCACAAGGTCAGCTGTAGACTATCAGGCAAACGGCTCGCTTCTCTTCTCCTGGGGCCTTCTTTCCAACATCAAAACTGCTTCTCAAAAACTGCTTCAACTCTGTTCTTGCCTTGCCTTTTATATTCAATTCCCCACCCATCAAAGGGGTGGGGCTCAATGCCCTACTGACATGACCCAGTCAACGCCCTAATAATAACTTAATCATGCCCATATTAACAGATCAGCATCTGTTACAAGCATGATCCAATTATATTTTTGGAATTCATAATTACATCAAACTGCCAAACGGCCACAGGGATTCAATATTGGAAGTACCAGAGAGACCATATTAGAATGCATGCTTTTGATCACTTCACAGTTCAGTGACATGACCTTATGCAGTAGTCGTATCTAGGCCCAATGTGAGGTAACTTAGGCATTTATTTCCCAGGATACATTGGGAGAGAATGAGTAAGGTGATCATGTGGTTCCACATTTCCAAATTTTGTTGAAACAGATTCTCACTTAAATCACTGAAATGATTTCTGTGGAAGTGAAGAGCTTTGGAGTCTGTGTTACTTCTTTCAGGACAGGGAATTATTTAATGTTCTAAACCGAGAATTTAGAAAATTGAATTTTGGTAACCTGAAAGAGTTCACAGGTGCAGTCTACTATATTCTGGTGAAATCCTAGGAATTTTCAAGTCCTGAGGTAAAAAGTAGTGTTAACTCACAGAATTGTTCAGGTGGCAGACACCATGGAATAAGACATTTAAAATTCTATAATATGGTAAAATAATTGCAAAAATATTACCAGATAATGTACACAATATAAAATCATATATCATGAGCACAGGCACTCATGAAAAATAAGTACCAAATCAAATGTAACCATTAAATTGAATAAGCACGACTCATAAATTATAGGTTATAATCAGAAATCAACTTTATTTTTTGTTTCCCATTTTCCCTCTCAGTTTTGGAGTAATTAATTTATTTAGGATTTTGAGGGATAGTGTTTGGGACAGGGTATATAAGTTTTTCTTTGAATAATATTTCCCTTACCTCCGCATTCCATAGCTAGCTTCGACTATTAGATATTCTTCTGGCCTAACTATCCACACTCTTATTCATGCTAAATTCCCACAAATTTAGTGACACCCTTACTTCCAGTTTACTATTTTAAAAGAATCAGAATCAAGGACCCTGTTTTCATAGATTTTTTTGTTTGTTTAATAGTTTTTTAGGTATGATGTACATATAGTAAAATTCATCCTCTTTAATGTACAGTTCAATGAATTTTAACAAATGAATAGAGTCATGGTAACCACAAATCAATCAATCTATCTATCTATCTATCTATCTATCTATTTTTTTTTTTACCGGGAGGTCCTGGGGATTGAACCCAGGTCCCTCCATAAGGGAGATGGACGCCCAACCATTTGAGCCACATCCACCCCTACAAATCTATTTTTTTATCCCTATGGTTTTACCTTTTCCAGAATGTCATATAAATGGAAGCATACAGTATGTAGTTTTTTGAATCTGGCTATTTTTACTTACTATAATTCATAGGAGATTCATCCATGTTGTTGCATTTATCAGTAACTCATTCCTTTTTATTACTGAGGGGTATTATCCCATTGTATGATGTATCTTGTTTGTCTATCCATTCACCAGGACATTTGAAGGACATATGAAGGACATTTGAGTTGTTTCCAGTTTTGGCAATTATGAATAAAGCTGCTATATAAATTCATGTACAGGATTTTTAGTGAACATAAATTTTTATTTCTCTTGAAATAAAAGAGTGGGATTGCTGGGTTGTATGATAAGTGTATATTTGACTTTATAAGAAATTGCTGAGCTGTGTTTCCAAAGTGACTGTACATCCTTTCACATTTATTCAAAGGGACTAGTTCTTATTCTGCCTCTGAATGAAAAGCTAGGCATTCCCATGACATTTTGATAACTTTTCAGTAATATAAATTTCTCTATTTATTAATTTAAATGTTCAGAACCATTTATAATTAAAACTTTAATTTTTAGCATTTTATTGTGGTAGAATATACGTAACACAAAACCATTTTAATAATTTTTAAGCGTACAATTCAGTGGCATTAAGTACCTTGACAATGTTCCATAACCTTATTCATCTATTTCCACAATGTTTTAATTGTCCCCTACAGAAACTTTGTAAAAAATAACTCTCCATCTCCTCTTCCCCTTCTCTCTGGTAAGCACTATTCTGCTTTCTGTCTCTATGATTTGCATATTCTAGACAACTCATATAAATGGAATCATACTGTATTTACCCTGTTGTGTCTGACTTATTTCACTCAACATAACAGTTTCAAGATTCACCATGTTGTAGCATGCATCAGAGCTTCATTCCTTTTTACGACTAGATAATATTCCATTGTATGTCTAAACCACATTTGTTTATCCATTCATCCATTGGTGTACAATTGGATTACTTCTATCTTATGGCTATTATGATAATGCTGCTTTGAAAATTGACATACAGGTACCTGTTTGAGTCCCTGCTTTCAATTCTTTTTGGTATATAGCTAAGAGTGGAATTGCTGGGTCATATGGTAATTCTATGTTTAACCTCTTGAGAAACTGCCAAGCTGTTTTCCACAGAAGCAGCACCATTTTACAGTCCTACCAGCAATGCAAAAGGGCTCCAATTTCTCCACATCCTCATCAACACTTATTTTCCATTTTTTAATATAATTGCCATATTAGGGCATGTGAAATGGTATCCCATTTTGGTTTTGATTTGCATTTCCCTAATGACTAATGATGTTGAGAATTTTTTCATGTGCTTATTGACCATTTGCATATCTTCTTTGGAGAGATGTCTATTCAAGTCCTTTGTCCATTCATTAATTGGGTTGTTTGTCTTTTTGTTGTTGAGTTGTAGGAGTTCTGTATATTTTTTGGATATTAAACCCTTATCAGATATATGATTTCTGAATATTTTCCCCATTCTGTAGGTTGTCATTTTGCTTTCTTGAGAATGTCCTTTGATGCATAAGTTTTAATTTTGATGAAGTCTAATTTATCTATTTTTTCTTTTTTTTTTTTGAGGTACTGGGAACTGAACCCGGGACTTCAGATGTGGGAAGCTGGCACATGACCACTGAGCCACATCAGGTTCCCTGAGTTTGTTTTTTTGTTTGTTTTGCTTCTTGTTCCTTTTTTTTTTTTTTTCCAGGAGGCACCAGGAACCAAACCCAGGACCTCCCATGTGGGAGGCAAAAGCTCAACCGCTTGAACGACATCTGCTCCCAATTTTTTCTTTTGTTGCTTGTGCTTTTGGTGTCATACTAAGAATCTATTGCCAAATACAAGGTCCTGAATATCCCCCCATTTTCTTCTAAGAGTTTTATGGCTTTAGCTCTTATATTTAGGTCACTGGCTCACTTTGAGTTAATTTTTATATACGGTGAAAGGTAGGAGTCCAACATCATTCTTTTGCATATAGATTTCCAGATTTCCCAGTGTCATTTGTTGAAAAGACTATATTTCCACATTGAATGGAGTGGACAACTTTATAAAAATTCAACTGACCATAGAGTATGGGTTTATTTCTGAATTTTCAATTCTATGCCATTGGTCTCTCTATATATATCCTTATACCAATACCATACTGTTTTTTGTTTGTTAGTTTTTGTGAGTTTTTTACAGATTATTTTTCACCTTATTTGATTAAAAATGTGACTGAAAGAGGTTTGATCCCAGCTTGGGTCCTTCAACTTCTTCCTCCCCACCCCAAATTGTTATAGTATGTGCTTTTCATGGGTGGTTCTTTTAGCAACTTATATGTGGTTTAGTCTTTTAAGTGTGTGTTTATCAGAAATTCCAACCACCCACTCTTCAAAGTCCACATCATATTATAGATAAACTTTTGAGTAATTTGAGGGAGGATAGTCAGAAGATATTCATTATTTTGGTACCTGTTTTTTAGTATGGAAAACTGAATATTGGAGTTTTTCTTTTTTGTTGTCCCTTAACCAAACAAACAACATGACCAGAAATGCAAAAATCTTTGGACTGTGGTTAGAGTTCTGTACAAAGTAGAGCAAAAGTGCTCTTGAATAAATGAGTGATTGTCATGACGTTAAATTCCAGGAAAAAAAAAAAAACACCAAACATCTGTTTTGAGTACTGTAGCTTTGTAGTAAGGTTTTTTTTTTTTTTTTTTTTTTTTTTTTAGATTTTATTTATTTATTCATTCATCCTCCCCTCGCTGCCCGCGCCCGCTGGGCCAGCCAACCATGCCGCGCGGGCGGGCCCGCCCCCACCAGGAGGCCCCGGGAACTGAACCCGGGGCCTCCCACATGGCAAACGGGAGCCCCACCGATTGAGCCACAGCCGCTTCCCTGTAGTAAGTTTTGAAATCAGGAAGTGTGAGTCCTACAACTTTGTTCTTCTTTTGCAAGATTGTTTTGGCTACTCATGGCCTCTTGAAATTTCATATAAATTTGAGGACCAGCTTTTCCATTTCTGTAAAAAAATGCTGCTGGACTTTTGATAGGGATTGCATTAAATTTGAAGATCACTTTAGTCAGTATTGACATCTTAATATTAATTAATTTAAATAAAGTAGTGACTCTATTATGAAATCTAAATACCACAGCCATTCTGGTGAGGTAGTACAAGGATTTTAGAGAATAGGAAGCTGAGGAAATTGCCTTTTTAGTATAAAATAGATAGATCATTTGTTAATTAAATATTACTTATACTATATCCCACAAATGTGTTTAAGAGCAATTTGTGAGGTGTTCCAGGAAGATGGAGTCAGAGTAGGCAGGCAGGGTTCAACTCTCTCACAAAAACAACGGAGAAAGGGCCAAAAGCTGTCCAAGGGACCTGCTTTGAGGATCAGCAGACAAGGACAGTGTTGTGCAACCCCCAAAAGGGTAAGGGACAGAAAGATGAAGAATCCAAAACGACAACTGTGAGTTACTAAACCCCTGCGGAGGCCAGGAAGGCCACCCAACCTCCACCCTCAAGGCATGCAGCCTAGATAAAACCCCTGGCCCACTGATGCTGACTGAGAGGGGAACAGGCATCTTCCTCCCTGGGAAGGGGGAGGGTGTGGCAGAGGGCAGAGAGTGGTTTCTCGTCAATGAATTTGGCCAGCAAAGACCGCTTTGAATCTTGGTACTGACCAGGCCAGAAACACAGGCAAGCGGAGGTTGAAAGAAACACCTCCATGGAAAGGTTCACTGACAAGTGCCATGTGCTGGCCAGTCAGGAAACTGCCAGGAGAAAAACTGTTTTTAGGTCTTTCTTAGCCAGAACTCCTGGGGGAGAATCTGTGCCTCATTAGTGAGTCCTTGGCCTGATTTTCTAACTTGAGCAGGGCAATGTTAAAGTCTCAGAATAAGTTGAACCAAAAATCAAAGAAGAGCTGTGGAAGAAAAAAAAAAAAAAAAAAACACTAGGCAAGAGAAATTCACCAACATATTCAGATGCCTAGACATAGCAAAAAATTACAAGCCATACTAGGAAACAGGAAGAGATGGCCCAGCTAAAGGAACAGTCCAAATATCCTGAAGAGATAAAGAATTTAAGACAACTTATCAATGACAATCATACAAATCTCCTAAATCAATGACAATCACACAAATCTCCTAAATCAATTCAAAGAACTGAAGGAAAATATGACTAAAGAGATAAACAATAGGAAAAAAGGAGAACAAAAAATATTAAGAAAGGAGAAGAAAATGGAAAAGGGGGAGAAGGCATAATTGAGGAAATAATGACCAAAACACTTCCAACCCTTATGAAAGACATAAATATCAATATCCAAGAAGAATAATGTACCCCAAACAGAATAAATCCAAATAAACCTACTCCAAGACACCCACTATTCAGAATGGCAAATATCAGCAGTAAAGAGGGGACTCTGAAAGCAGCAAGAGAAAAGCAAAGCATCACATACATGGGAAACTCAGTAAGATTAAGTGCCAATGTCTAATCAGAAACCATGGAGGTAAGAAGAAAGTGGTATGATATATTTATTGTACTGAAAGAGAAAAACTGCCAGCCAAGAATTCTGTATCCAGCAAACTGTCCTTCAAAAATGAGGTCAGGATTAAAGCCTACACAACAAACAAAAGCTGAGGGAGAATGTTACATAAGGCTAAAATTACAAGAGATACTAAAGGGAGTGCTGCAGCATGAAAGGAAAAACAAGGGTAAGAGACCTGGAGAAGACTGTAGAAATGAAAATTATTAGGAAGGGTAAATTAAAGGGCAAAAAGACAGACATTACTAAGATATGGCAATGGAAAGCCAAAGGATGAAATGGACGAAGTAAGTGGTGCCTTTACAGTAATAATATTGAATGTTAATGGATTGAACTCCCCAATCAAAAGACATAGACTGATAGAATGGATAAAAAAATATGAGCCATCCATATGTTGTCTACAAGAGACTTACCTCAGATGTAAGGACAGAACCAGGTTGAAAGTGAAAGGTTGGAAAAAGATATTCCATGCAAATTAGTAACCAAAAAAAGATCTGGAGTAGCAATACTAATATTGGACAAAATAGATTTTAAATGAAAAAGTGTTATAAGGGATGAAGAAATCATTATATATTAATAAAAGGGGCAATTCAAGAAGAAATAACTATACTTAATATTTATGTACCTAACCTGAGTGCCCCAAGATACATGAGGCAAGCATTGGCAAAACTGAAGGGAGAAATAGACGTCTCTACAATAATAGTTGGAAACCTCAGTACACCATTCTCAGCATTGGATAGAACATCTGGACAGAGGATAAATAGAGAAGCAGAGAGCTTGAAAAATATGATAAATGAACTAGAACTAACAGATATTTATAGAGCATTACACCCCAAAACAGCAGTATATACATTCTTTTAAAGTGTTCATGGATCTTCTCCAGAATAGACCATATGTTTGGTCACAAGATAGGTCTCAATAAATTTAAAATGATTGAAATTATACAAAACACTTTCTCTGATCATAAAGGAATGACAAAAACAGATAGAAAAAGGGAAACTTCATAAATATATGGAGATTAAACAACATACTCTTAATCAGTGGGTCAAAGAAGAAATTGCAAGAGAACTCAGTATATATCTTGAGATGAATGAAAATGAGAACACAACATATCAAAACCTATAGGACAATGCAAAGACAGTGCTGAGAGGGAAATTTATAGCCCTCAAGGCTTACATTCAAAAAGAAGAAAGAGCTAAAATTGACGACCTAACTGCACACCTGGAGGAACTAGAAAAAAAACAGCAAACTAATCCCAATTCAAGCTGAAGGAAAGAAATAATAAAGATCAGGGCAGAAATAAATGAAATTGAGAAGGAAAAAAAACAATAGAGAACCTCAACAAAACCAAAAGTTGGTTCTTTGAGAAGATCAACAATATCAACAAACCTTTAGCTAGACTGACAAAGAAAAAAAGAGAGAAGATGCAAATAAATAAAATCAGAAATGAGAGGGGAGAAATTACCATGGACCCCACAGAAATAAGTGAGATCATAGAGGATACTATGAACAACTGTATGTAAAAAAAAAACTAGACAATGTAGACGAGATAGACAAATTCCTATAAACAAACAAACAACCTACACTGACTCTAGAAGAAATAGAAGACCTCAACAAACCAATCACAAGTATAGATATTGAAACAATCATTAAAAACCTCCCAAAGATGAAAAACCCAGAACCAATGGCTCCACAGGTGAATACTACCAGTCTTTCAAAGACAATCTAATAACAATTTTGCTCAAGCTCTTCCAAAAAATTGAACAGGAAAGAATGCTATCAAACTCATTCAAAGAAGCCAACATCACCCTAATACCAAAATCAGATAGATACAATGAAAAAAGAAAATTATAAACCAATAACTCTAATGAATATAGATGCAAAACCATCAACAAAATACTTGCAAACCGAATCCAAATGCACATTAAGAGAATTATACATTTGGGTAGATTGTATCGTATATGAATATGTCTCAATAAAACTGCTTTAAAAAAAGAACTGTACGCAATGATACAGCCCAGGCATACAAGGGCTTTTCAACACATGAAAATCAATTAGTGTAATACACTACAAAAATAAATTGAATAAGAAAAATCACACGATCCTCTCGATTGATGCAAAAAAAGGCATTTGACAAAATAGAGAATCCTTTCTTGATAAAAACACTCCAAAAGATAGGACTAGAAGGAAGCTCTCTCAATATGGTAAATTGCATATATGAAAACCCTACAGCTAGCATTGTACTCAATGGTTAAAGACTGAAAGCTTTCCAGCTGAGATCAGGAACAAGACAAAGATGCCCACTGTCACCAATTATTCTATATTGTGCTAGAAGTTCTAGCTAGAGCAATTAGGCTAGATAAACAAATAAATGGCACCCAAATAGGAAAGGAAGAAGTAAAACTTTCACTATTTGCTGATGATATGATGCTATATCTAGAAAATCCTGAAAAATCCACAACAAAGCTACTAAAACTAATAGACAAGTTCAGGAAAGTGGTGGGATACAAGATTAATATGCAAAAATCAGTAGCACTTCTATACACTACTGATGAACAATCTGAGGAGGAAATTAGAAAAAATTCCATTGATAATAGTGACTAAAAGAATCAAATATTTAGGGATAAACTAAACCAAGGACATAAAAGGCCTGTGTTCAGAAAACTTACAAAACATTGTTAAGAGAAACCGAAGAAGGCTTAAATAAATAGAATGACATTCCGTGTTCATGGACTGGAAGAATAAATATAATTAAGATGTCAATTCTACCCAAACTGATTTACAGATTCAACACAATCCTAATAAAAATCTCAACAGCCTTTTTTGCATAAATGGAAAAGTAAATTATCAAATTTATTTGGAAGGGTAAGGGGCCCCCAAATAGCCAAAAATATGTTTAAAAAGAAGAACGAAGTTGGAGGACTCTCACTTCCTGACTTTAAAGCATATTACTTAGCTACAGTGGTAAAAACAGCATGGTACTAGCATAAAGAAAGACAGATTGACCAAAGGTACTCAACTGAGAACTCAGAAGTAAACCCTCACATCTATGGTCATGAGATTTTGATAAGGCTGTCAAGTCCACTCAGCTGGGCCAGAAAAGTCTATTCAAAGAATGGTGCTGGGAAAACTTGATATACATATCCAAAAGAAAGAAAGAGGACCCCTACCTCACACCCTATACAAAAATTAACTCAAAATAGATCATGGACCTAAATATAAAAGCGACAACCATAAAACTCCTAGAAGAAAATGCAGGAAAACATCTTCAAGATCTTGTGGTAGGTGGTAGTTTCTTAAACCTTATACCTAAAGCATGAGCAACAAAAGAAAAAAAAAATAGATAAATGGGACCTCCTCAAAATTAAACACTTTTGTTCTTCAAAAGACTTTGTCAAGAAAGTAAAAAGGCAGCCTACTCAATAGGAGAAAATATTTGGAAACCACATATCCGATAAGCTTTTTTTTTAAAAAGCAGTTTTATTGAGATATATTCACATACCATACAATCTATCTAAAGTGTACAATCAGTGGCTTTTAGTATAATCACAGTGTTGTGCATTCAACACCAGAAAAAATTTTAGAACAATTTAATTACTCCAAAAGGAAAATCACCATCCCCCTTAACAGTCATCTCTCAATTCCTCAATCCTTCCCCAGCTCCACAAAACCACTAATCTAATTTCATCTTTATAATTGATTTATATCTATATTTAATATAAATGGAATTATATAATATATAGTACTTTCTTTCACTTAGCATGATGTGGGATTTTTTTTGCATGATATTAACATATTTTAACATTAATTTATATTTGTTCAGTTTCAAACAAAAACAGTTTTATATATGCAATATTACCCATATGCATATTTTGCATGAGATTTTACTATATTATACAGTCCCATGTTACAGTTTTTAGCTTTCGTTCTAGTAATATGACTAGTCTTTCCGTTTTAACCACTGTCATACTGTATTAGTCAGCCAAAGGGGTGCTGATGCAAAATACCAGAAATCTGTTGGTCTTTATAAAGGGTATTTATTTGGGGTAGAAGCTTACCGTTACCAGGCCATAAAGCATAAGTTTCTTCCTTCACCAAAGTTTGTTGCCAAGTGTTGGAGCAAGATAGCTGCCTACGTTTGCCAGGGTTCAGGTTTTTTGGGTTCCTCTCTTCCTGGGGCTCCGTTTCTCTCCGGGTTCAGCTCCTCTGTTTCTTCCACAAGGCCAGCTGTGAACTACCAGGCAAACGGATCGTCTCTTTTCCCGGAGCCTTCTCTCCTTCCTCACGACCAAGGTCCTGTGTGCTTACTCCCCTGGGCTCCAACATTAACACTCAGCATCAGAACCCCAACATCAAAACTCCAACTCTGTACTTTGCCATGTCTTTTATCTTTGAGACCCCACCCACCAAGTGGCGGGGCTCAACACCCTACTGACGTGGCCCAAAGAAAGCCCTAATCATAACTTAATCATGCCCAGATGAACAGACCAATTTACAAGCCTAATCCAATATCTATTTTTGGAAATCATAACTATATCAAACTGCCACTGCTACACATACCAATATAATAGCACTGCTACTTACAAACATTCTGCTGTGCGTTCCCTTTTTCTATTCATTTCCAAAGATTAACATACACCCTTTTTTACCAACTCTGTACAAAGTTAACCCTCAGCTTTCCATTCTCTAATCTCATTGTATTTTCTGGCAACCCATATTCTAGTTATTAACTCCATGAGTTTACACAATATATTTAGTTCATAATAGCGCAATCATACAGTATTTGTCCTTTTGTGTCTGGCTTGCATCACTCAACATAATGTCATCCAAGTTCATCCACATTGTCATATGCTTTATGACTTCATTTCTTCTTACAGCTGCATAATATTTCATCGTGTGCATACACCAGTTTGTTTATCCATTCATCAACTGATGGACACCTCTTTTGTTTCCATCTTTTGGCAATTGTGAATAACACCACTATGAACATCCACATGCAGATGGCTGCTCATGTCACTGCTCTCAGTTCTTCTGGGTATACACCCAGTGGTGATATTGCTGGGTCACATGACAAATCTATATTCAACTTCCTTAGGAACAGTCCACCACAGTGGTGGTACCATTCTACATTCCCACTAACAGCGAATAAGTGTTCCTATCTCTCCATATCCTCTCAAATACTTGTAGTTCTCTGTCTTTTTAATAGTGGCCATACTAATAGGTGTGAAATGTAGCTTTGATTGACATTTCCCTAGTCGTTAATGATATTGAACATTTTTTCATGGATTTTATCACCATTTGTATTTCTTCTTTGTTCAAGTGTTTTGCCCATTTTTTAATGGGGACATTTCTCTTTTTATTGTCAAATTGTAGTATCTCTTTATATATCATGGATATTAAACCCTTACCTTATATGTGATTTCCAAATATTTCTCTCATTTCTCTAATTGACTTGGTTGCCTCTTCACCCTTTTGACAAAGTCCTTTGAGGTGCAAAAGTGTTAAATTTTGAGGAGGTTCCACTTATCTATTTTTTTTCTTTTGTTGCTTATGCTTTGGGTATAAGATCCAAGAAACCACCACAAAGGAAAATAACTTTAAGATATTTCCCTACACTTTCTTCTAGTAGTTTTATGGTCTTGACTTTTATATTTATGTTTTTTATCCATTTTGAGTTAATTCTTGTATGGGAATGAGCTAGGGGTCCAATTCTCCCTTCAACATTTGTTGAAGAGACTGTTTTGTTCCGTTAACATGGCTTTGGTAGGTTGGTCAAAAACCAGTTGGCCACAGAAGTGAAGGTTTATTTCTGGACTCTCAATTCTATTCCACTGATCAATGTATCTATCTCTATGCCAATACCATGCTGTTTTAACCTCTGTAGCTTTGTAATATATTTCAACTTCAGGCAGTGAAGGTCCTCCCATATTACTCTTCTTTTTTAGAATGCTTTTGGCTATTCAGGAGCACTTTTCCCTCCCATATAAATTTGTTTAATTGCCTTTTCTATTTCTGTAAAGTAGGCTGTTGGAATTTTGATTAATATTACACTGAATCTGTAAATCAGTTTTGGTAGATTGACATCTTCACTATATTTAGTCTTCCAATCCATGAACACAGGATGTCTTTCCATTTGTTTAAGTATTCATTGATTTTTTTTTTTTTTTTTTTTTTTTAGTTTTCTGCATAAAGGTCCTGTACTTCTTTGGTTAAATTGATTCCTATGTATTTGAGTCTTTTTGTTGCTATTATAAATGGAATTTTCCCCCTGATTTCCTCCTCAGATTGTTCAATACTAGTGTATAAAAACATTACTGATTTTTGCATGTTGCTTTTGTATCCGGCCACTTTGCTGAATTTGTTTGTTAGCTCAAGGAGCTTTGTTGTAGGCTTTTCAGAATTTTCCAAATACAGGATCATGTCATCTGCGAATAGTGATAGTTTTACATCCTCTTTTCCTCTTTGGATGCCTTCATTTTTTTTTCTTGTCTAATCACTCTAGCTAGAACTTCTAATACAATATTGAATAACAGAGGTGACAGTAGGCATCCTTGTCTTGTTCCTGATCTTAGGGGAAAAGCTTTCAACCTTTCTCTATGGAATATGATATTGATTGTGGGATTTTCATATATGCCCTTTATTCTGTTGAGGAACTTTCCTTCTATTCTTATCTCTTGAAGTGGTTTTATCAAGAAAGGATGCTGGATTTTGTCAAATGCCTTTTCTGCATCGATTGAGATGATCATGTGGGTTTTTTCCTTCAATTTGTTAATGTGGTATATTACATTGATTGATTTTCTTATTTGAACCACCCTTGCATAAATCCCACTTGGTCATGGTGTAGAATTCTTTTGATAAAGTGTTGGATTCTATTTGCAAGTATTTTGGTGAGAAATTTTGTATCTATGTTCATTAGAGAGATTGGTCTGTGATTTTCTTGTAGTATCTTTGTCTGGCTTTGGTATTAGGGTAGTGTTGGGCAATTTACACTTCTTTTCAATTTTTTGGAAGGGTTTAAACAGGATTGGTGTTAATTCTTCTCGAAATGCATGGTAGATTCACCTGTGAAGCCATCTAGTCCTGGACTTTTCTTTTTGGGAGATTTTTGATGATGGATTCAATCTCTTTAAATGAGATTTGTTTGTTAAGTTCTTTTATTTCTTGTAGAGTCAATGTAAGTTGTTTGTGTGTTTCTAGGAATTTGTCCATTTCATCCAGGTAGTCTAATTTGTTGGCATACAGCTTCTCATAATATCCTCTTATGGTCTTTTTTATTTCTGTGCAGTCAGTAGTAACTTCCCTTATTATTATTATTATTCTAAATGAGGTGCTGGGTATTGAACCTGGGACCTCATACATGGGAAGCAGGTGCTCAACCACTGAGCTCCCCACCCCCTTTCATTTCTGATTTTACTTGTTTTGCATCTTTCTTTTTTTTTCCTTCATTGGTCTAGCTAAGGGATTGTCAATTTTATTGATCTCAAAGAACCAGCTTTTGGTTTTGTTGATTTTCTCTTTTTTGTTGTTGTTGTTGTCATTGTTGTTCTCAATTTCATTTATTTCTGCTCCAATATTTATTATCTTTCCTTCTGCTTGCTTCGGGAATGGTTTGCTGTTCTTTATTTAGTTTCTCTAGTTGTTCAGTTAGATCTTTGATTTTAGCTTTTTCTTCTTTTTTAATATAGGCATTTAAGGCAATAAATTTCTTTCTCAGCCCTGCTTTCACTGTACCTATAAGTTTTGATAAGCTGTGCTCTCATTTTCATTTGTCTCAATATATTTACTAATTTTTTCTTTGACTCACTGATTGTTTAGGAATGCATTGCTCAGCCTCCACACATTTGTGAAATTTCCCCTTTCTCATCTATTATTGATTTCCAGTTTCATTTTATTGTGATCTGAGAAGGTGCTTTGTATAATTTCAATATTTTTATATTTATTGAGAACTGCCTTGTGGCACAACATGTGGTCTATCCTGGAGAAAGATTCATGAACACTTGAAAAGAATGTATAATCCGCTGATTCCGGATGCAACATTCTGTATATGTCTGTTAGATCTAGCTCATTTATCATATTGTTCAAGTTTTCTGTTTCCTTGTTGATCTTCTGTCTAGTTGTTCTATCTAATGATGTGAGTGGGGTGTTGAAGTGTCCCAACTATTATTGTCAGTTTCTCCCTTCAGTGTGTGCAGAGTTTGCCTCATGTATTTTGGAGCACCTGGTTAGGTGCATAGATATTTATGACTGTTACACCTTCCTGGTGGATTGTCCCTTTTATTAATATATAATGGCCTTCTGTATCTCTTATAACTTTTTTGCATTTAAAGTCTGTTTTTTTTAAAAGATTTATTTATTTTATTTTTTATCCATTTTTATCCCCACTCCCTCTGCCCCCCCCCCATTTTTGCTGTTTTTATTGTTTTTGTGTCCATTCACTGGGCAATTCTCTGTGTCAGTTTCCTGCATTCTCTTCTCATCCTTCTCCTCCTGTCTTCACCAGGATTCGATCCTGGGAACATCTGATGTGGGAAAGAGGTGTCCTGCCACCTGCATCACCTTAGTTCCTGGTTTTTTCAGCGCATCTCATCTTGGCTCTCCCTTGTGTCACTTTCCTGTTACGTCATCATCTTGCTGCATGGCTCAGCAGGGCCTGGCACACCCGCTCACGGGGCCTGGAGGCCCACGCACCTTCTATATTTTTCTTTATTATTTTACCAGGAGGTCCCAGGGATCGAACCCAGGTCCCTCCATATGGGAGACAGATGCCCAACCATTTGAGCCACATCTGCCCCCTCTTAAAGTCTGTTTTGTCTGATATTTGTATGCTATCCCTACTTTTTTTTGGTTACTATTTATGTGGAGTATCTTTTTCCAACCTTTTACTTTCAGTCTGTTTGTATCCCTGGGTCTAAGATGAGTCTCTTGCAGGCAGCATATGGATGACTCATGTTTTCTTATCCATTCTGTCAGCCTATATCTTTTGATTGGGGAGTTTAATTGTGCACTGCATCTACCTCAGGAGCCTGCAAGGGAGGTGCATTGCATCTACCTCAGGAGTCTGCAAGGGAGGTAGGCAGAAGAAAAACTTAGGCAGAGAGGGAAGTTTGCTCATACCGGCACAGCCACAATATGCTCCAGACAAAAGAGGCAAGCAAGCATGGCTATTCTTTATTTGCAGGATTATTCATACACTACAGTTATTACTCAAATGTTACACAGAAGGAACACAAAATGCAACTCCTCAGAATCATTTCTGCTGTGCCCAGAGACCGTGTGTGCTGGGCCAAGGATTTTGTGAGCTAATAGCTGATCTAGCAATTGGGCCACTGCCCAGGCAGTTGGGCTGCTGCCCAAGTCTTAACCCTCACAGGCTGCTGCCCGAGTCTTAACCCTTACATTAATCCACTTACATTCAATGATATTATTGTAAATGCATTATTTACTTCCATCATTTTATTCTTTGGTTTTCATATGTCATTTCTTATTTTTGTCTGTCTCTCTACTCTTTTGGTTATCCTTTCTGCTATTCTTGCCTTCTACACTCTCTTCCAAGCTTCTCTTTCTTGTCTTTTTCTTTTGGGCTGTGAGGCTCCCTTTAATACTTCCTGGAAAGGCAGATTCTTTTTTACAAATTATTTTTGTTTCTGTTTATTTGTGAATATTTTAAACTCACCTTCATATTTGAAGGACAATTTTGCTGGATAAAGAATTCTTGGCTGGCAGTTTTTCTCTTTCAGTACCCTAATCATATCATACCACTGTCTTCTTGCCTCCATAGTTTCTCATAATAAATCTACGCTAAGTCTTACTGGATGGTCTTGCATGTCATGGTTTATTTCTCCCTTGCTGCTCTCAGAATTTTCTCTTTACCTTTGATGTCTGACATTCTGAATCATATGTGTCTTGGAGTAGGTCTATTCAGATTTATTCTGATTGGGGTACACTGCACTTTTTGTACATGTAAATTCATTTCTTTCATGAGAGTTGGGAAATTTTCAGCCATTTATTTCCTCAAATACTCTTTCTGCCCCTTTTTCCTTCTCTTCTCCTTCTGGAACTTCCATGACATGTATGTTGTTGCACTCTGTGTTATCATTCAGCTCCCTGAGCCCTTGCTCAATTTTTTCCAGTCTTTTCTCTCTCTGTTCTTGTCTCTTCTATTTTACCTGTTCTGTCTATTGTATCACTTATTATTTCTTCTATCATTTTGAGGCTGCTGTCATTTGCCTCAAGTGTGTTTTTTATCTCACCTATCATGTCTTTCATAACCATGAACTCTGTTATTTTTCTATTCAGGGTTTCAAATTCTTCTTTGTGCTCACTCGGGGTCTTCTTGCTATCCTTTTTTTTTTTTTTTTTTTTTAAAGATTTTATTTATTTATTCATTTATCCCCCCCTTGCTGCTTGTGCTCAGCCAACCACGCCGTGCGGGCGGGCTTGCCCCCACCAGGAGGCCCCGGGAACCGAACCCGGGGCCTCCCATATGGTAAACGGGAGCCCTACTGATTGAGCCACAGCTGCTTCCCTTCTTGCTATCCTTTATCTTTTTAGCCATTTTGCCTTTCAACTCATTAATTTGATTTTGGAAATTTTTATGAACTTTGTTGATTAGTTGTCTCAAATTCTGTGTCCCATTAGGGCTTTGATATATTCCTTTTTGCCATTTCTTCCAATTTCTTAATATGGATTATAATTTTTTTCTGATGTCTAGGTATGTGATTATGATGGTGAGTTTACTCTGATGCTCAATTTCTCTTTTAGGGATTTAGTGCTGGTAGGCCATGTACTACTGCTGTTCTTTGATCTTGGTTCAAGCTGTTCTAGGTCTTTAAGATGGTCCCTGTTGTTGAAATCTGGCCACGGACCCAGTAATGGGTTGCATACCTGCTTCCAAGGGACCTGGGGAGGGAGGCTGTAAAGTCGGAAAAAGTCTCTCTTACTTTACTTTTGATTTCCTCACATGCACTTCCTTGGTCTGCCAGCAAACAGTGCTCTTTGACAGCCCCCTCAGTTCAAAGACTTGTGGGAATGTGTTCACTGGAACAGAGACTGGATCAATGTGACAGAGGATCCTGCCTGAGGCTAAGAGCCTCACAATTCAAACTTTCTCAGAGGCTGTTCTCCAACCATAGCTGGCAGCCCCCTCCCTTTTCCCAGGTAGGAAATAATTCCCCTCCCCTTTGTGTCTTCAACAACCAGTCCCAGTCAGTAGGGAGGGTGATTGAGAGGGTTGGGTCTCTTTGGTCCCTTGCCAGCTCCTAGGGCAAAAAAAATGGCACATTCTGCCAAGACTTTCCTGTGCTTCTCTCTCTTCTGTGTGGTGTCCAGCCTTCCCTTGGTGTCCTAAACCCTAGAACACTTTTTCCAGGCCATTTTTGTCTGTCCTCTAGCCATTTTTCTGCCCATTAAGGGTTTGACATCCATGTTATATAAAGAGATCATACAACTCAATGACAAAAGACAAGCAAGCTAATTTAAAAATGGGCAGAAGACTTGAACAGACATTTCTCCAAAGAAGAAATACAAATGACCAAAAAGCACATGAAAAAAAATGCTCAACATCACTGGGTATTAGAGAAATGCAGATTTAAACTACAATTAGATACCTTTTCACAAAACAGAAAACCACAAGTGCTGGAAAGGATGTGGAGAAACAGAACACTCCTTCACTGTTGGTGGGAATGTAGAATGGTGCAGCTTCTGTAGAAGACAGTTTGGCAGTACCTTAAGAAGCTGAATTTACTACTGCTGTATGATCCAGCAGTCTCATTACTAGGAATATATTCAGAAAAACTGAGAGCAAGGATGTGCAGTGACATCTGCACACCAATATTATGCATAGCAACATTATTCACAATTGCTAAAATATGGAGCCAGTCCAAGTGTCTGTTATATGATGAATGGATAAACAAAATGTGGTATATACACACAATGGAATACTATTCATCTGTAAGAAGAAATGAAATCAGGATGCATATGACAACATGGATGAACCTAGAGCATATTATGTTAAGTGAAATAAACCAGACACAAAAGGATAACTATTGTATGGTCTCACTAATATGAACTAAATATGATGAGTAAACTCACAGAGGTAAACTCTAGAGTATAAGTTACTAGGAAATAGAAGGTAGATTGAGAATAGGATATGATCCTTAATATATGTAGTATTATTAATAAGGCTAATTGTAAAAGTGTGGAAATGACTAAAGTTGAGAGTAACACATTATAATTAGTATACCTAACACTGCTGATTTATAAATGTGATTGTGGTTGAAAGGGGTATTCTGTGGAAGTAAATGTCAATTGAAAGGAAAATAGAGAATAATCTAGGGAATGTATAGCAGTGATTTCAGTGTGGATGAAGATTGTGGCTAATAGTATAAATATAAGAATCATCTTCTTTTACAAAGTGCTAAGAATATGATAATATATGGGAAAATTATAACTCATGTAACTTATAGATGATAGTTAACAGTAATATTGAAATATTTTGCAGCAATGGCAAGAAGATAGTTTTTCAATACTAAGGAACAACAATAGGGGGATATAAGGTGGGGTTTGGGATTTTTCCTTTTGGAGTAATGAAAACATTCTAAAATTGACTGAGGTGATGACAGCACAACTCTGTGATGAAAATGAGAGCCACTGAGTGTACATTTTGAATGGATGGAACAAAACATGGGGCTGTATAACACAGGGAACCCAGTGGTAGATGATGGACTGTGGTTAACAGGACGAATATGAATGATAAAAATTTATAATACTAATGTAAGGTGGGCTATAGTTAGTGGTAATATTTTGATGATGCTCTTTCCTAGTTTGTAACAAATGTTTCCCAACAATGCAAGGTATTGGTGATGGGGAGATGTATGGGAGCCTTGTATGATGATATGCTTGTTTGTTTTGTAAATTTACAAATTTTATTGAATAATATACTTCAATAAAATTTTATTTTAAAAAAGAGCAATTTGTAGTAAGACTAATTTTCTTGTCTTGTTTCCAGGTTTAAGAAGATTCCCAGGTGACTGTAAAATCAAGCATGTTGAAAGTAAAGTTCAATATGTTTCAGTCAAATGCCTACCTTGTTATTTTTCATATATATATGATGCTTTGTCTATCCTTTGCTTTTATATTCTGCCTGTGGTTCTTCAGGTTGAAAACGTCATTTCCAGACTACTACTCATACCACTCAAAAAAGAGTATCTTCTGCTATAGATTACTAGAAACACAAAAGTTTCAAGAAACCCTGGGGCCAGCTAAATCATAGAAGAAACTTCATCATGACCCCTGACAAGATGGCAAAGTGGCACAGTCTATTTCCCCCAACCCAACTTCAGAGATGTCTCAGAAATAAGGCATGAGTGGATATAAAGAAGGAAAATAAAAACTAGGAGAAATCCCTGGAGACTCAGAAGGTAGTTATGATTTAGTAAATAAAGGAAATAGTAGTCCTGAACAGAGGAAGGCCAGGCTCTCATTATGGGGGATAGATTTGCAGAAAACTTTTGAGATGGGCTTTTTTTCTAACACGTTGCCCAGAGTAGATCACTGCCTCCCCATCAACCCTATTGTAATATCAAAAAGCAGGAATGCCAAATCAGCACCGCAAAGGCTCATAGGTCAACACTATTGGAACACTGGTTAAAAATCAGTAAATGCCAGCTGAACCAACTAGCATCTAAGAGTCTCCTCCTACCTTCCTTCTGTAGACCTTATTTTCACCCAGATAGCAAGACAAATATAGTCTTAGAAAGAAATGAACCTTCTGGTGCAGTATAGAGAGACTCTTTAAAGGGTAAAGCTTTGTGATGATAGTGATATAAATGATGATAGTCAAAGTTGGATCTCCATTTCACCAGGAGTGGCATGAGCTAAAGCCTAGGCTCTGATTCTTCCCACTCTTTTCCCCATCCATTACTCACAAAGATAGCTGAGACTTATGAAAAGGTAAAAGACTTACTCACAAGTAAAAATAACTAGGCATCTGATTAACTGATATAAAAAAGGCAATAGACTGAATAGCCTATTCTAGATGACAAGAATTAATGTAATACAAGCCAAATAAATGTCTCCAAAGAAATAAAAGAGAATATTGGTAATGAAGCAGATACAAGAAATTATAAAGAACCAAGTGGGATGACAGGATATGGAAAACACAGCTGGTATAAATTCATTAGATGAGCTAATCTACAGAACAGATATAGCCAAAGACCAAATTAGTGGGCTGGAAAATCAGGTCAAGGAATTTTCCCAGAAGGTATCGGGAAGGATTAGGATATGAAAATTATAAAAGTTAGGAGATGTAAAAGTGACTTCATCAACATGGCAATGTAAGACATCCCCTGGAAGAGTGTCCCCTCAGAATCAACTAATAAAAGGACAAGTCTCACTTGTTTCAGACTCTGGTGTACAACAGAGGCTGAAAAAGTACTCCACAAACTCTAAATTGAAAAAAAAGAAGAAAAAAAAAACAACACCAAAATTAGGTAGAAGATTTAATCTTGGATCCACCAGTCCAGACTTCTCTCTGTCACTCGGTCCTGTGCAGCTTAAGAGTCACACAGAAGCAACACCGCCCAGGACCCTCCTTCGGTAGATGCAGACTATAGAGTTACTCACAGCAGCGAGTTAGCCCCATTCATATGCAGGGACAGAGATCCAGGGTGAAACACAAGTGGTTGAGGAGTGCTACATACAAAATTCCCCCTAGGGGAAAAAAAGACCACAGAACTGTTGGCAAGAGGTGCACACACTCAACCCAGTCTCTTTTTGCTGGACCATTAAATGCAAAATGGACTTTTCTGGATTGACTCCATCTGGCTCCCCAGGGTGGGATACCCTAACAGGGAAGAAACTAGAGGCAGAAAAACCTCACAGGAAAAAAGGGGGGGCAGGGAGACAGGGAGAACTGAACTGTTGTAAAACAAGGTGGGATCCAGAACTGAAGTGTAAAGTAAAGAGGGCACTGAGTGAGGAAGAGAATTTAAACAAATCATAGGAGCTTGGGAGAAAATGGCACAAAAAATTAACAGAACAGATCAAGATTTCCAGAGAAGGAACAGAGGAAAGGAAGTTTTGTCCTGGAGATGAAACAATTGCACACAAAAAGGCAAACTTAAAAACTATAACACATATCCAGGGCAAAAATCAAGTGCAGAAGAGCTGAGAACATCTGAACAGTTAAATACGGGCTACTCTAAAGGTCCAGAATTAGTTGGAACATGTGTCAAAGAAAAGCCATAAACACAAATCCCATCAACAATAAAACCCTAGGCAAGGGAGGAAACTGACCTTCAGAATTAACACATCAAAATAATCAGATGCCCAAATGTCAAATTATAAGCCATACTAAGAAATAGGAAGATAAGTCAAGGGAAGTCAAGGGAACAAATTAAAACTTCAGAGGAGACAGAATTTGGAACAACTAATCAAAGAAGTTCAAACAAATCTCCTAAATCTATTCAAGGGCCCCAGGGAAAATATGGATAGAAATAAACTATAGTTGCTATAGAGTTAAAGGATATTAAGAAGACAATGTGGGAAGCGGATGTGGCTCAAGTGAATGGGTTCCCATCTACCATATAGGAGGTCCAGGGTTCGATTCCTAGGGCCTCCTGATGAAGGCAAGTTAGCCCGCACAGCAAGCTAGCCCAAGTAGGGAGCTGGCCAATGCGGAGTGCTGGCCCACGCAGGTGTTCTGGCCCACACGGAGTGCTGGCCCTCATGGAGAGCTGGTGCAGTATGATGATGCAACAAAAAGAGACACAGAGAAGAGACAATAAGAGACACAGCAGGCCAGGGAGCTGAGGTGGCACAAGAGATTGAGTGCCTCTCTCCCACTCTGGAAGGTCCCAGATCGGTTGCCAGTGCTGCCTAAAGAGAAGACAAGCAGACACAGAAGAACACACAGTGAACAGACAGAAAGAGCAGACAATGGGGTAGGGGGAATAAATAAATCTTTTTTTAAAAAAAAGAAGACAATGTATGAGCATAAAGAAGAATTTGGAAGTTTAAAAAGAAACAATAGAAATTATGGGGATAAAAGGCACAATAACGGAGTTTTAAAAAGCACTAGAGGGGGGTTTTAATAAAAAAAGAAAAAAAAAAAAAAAAAAAAAAAAAAAAAAAAAGCACTAGAGGCATACAACAGCAGATTTCAATAAATAGAAGAAAAATCAGTGAACTAGAAGACACAAAAATTGAAATCATACAGTCAGAAGAACAGACAGAGAAAAGAATACAATAAATTGAGTAGTGTCTTAGGAACTTAAGTGACAGCATGAAGCATATAAAAACATATGCATCATGGAGTCCTAGGAAAAGAGAAGAGAAAAGGGGTAGAAAGAATATTTGAGGAAATAATGGCCAAAAATTTCCCAACTCCTATGAAAGACATAAATATTCATGTCCAAGAAGCACAACATACTCCAAACAGAATAAACTCTAATAGATTTACTCCAAGACACATACTAATCAGAATATCAAATGTCAAAGATTAAAAGAGAATTCTGAAAGTAGCAAGAGAAAAGCAATTCATCACATACAAGACTAAGTGCTGATTTCTCAGTGGAAACCATGGAGGCAAGAAGGCAGTGGTACAATATATTTAAGGTACTGAAAGAGAAAAACCACCAGTCAAAAATTATTTACCCAGGGAAGCGGATGTGGTTCAAGCAATTGGGCTCCCATCTAGCATATGGGAGGTCCAGGGTTCATTTCCTGGGGCATCCTAGTGAAGGCAAACAGGCCCACACAGTGAGCTGGCCCAAACAGAGAGCTGGCCCATGCAGAAAGCTGGCACAGCAAGATGATGCAACAAAAAGAGACACAGAGGAGAGACAATAAGAGACTCAGCAGACTAAGGAGCTGAGGTGGCGCAAGAGATTGAGTGCTTCTCTCCCACTCCAGAAGATCCCAGGATTGGTTCTTGGTGCCACCTAAAGAGAAGATAAGCAGAAGAACACACAGCGAAGGGACACAGAAGACAATGAGAGGGGAGGGGAGATAAATAAATAAATAAATAAATAAATAAATAAATCTTTTTTAAAATTTTCTTTACCCAGCAAAACTGTCCTTCAAAAATGAGGGAGAGTTTAAAATAGTCACAGATAAAAGGAAATGGAGACAATTCGTCAACAAAAGACCTGCCCTATAAGAATTGCTAATGGGAGTTCTTCAGGTTGAAAGGAAAAGACAGGAGAGATGGCTTGGAATCATGTGAAGAAATGAAGATCTTCAGTAAAGGTAACTAAAAAGATAAATATAAAACCCAATAGTACTATATTCTCAATATATAACTCTACTTTTTTATCCCTATAAGAGTCAGAATATAATTGAATAAGAAAAAATCATATTTCCTGACAATGGACATGCAAAATAAAAAGAGGTAATATGGGACAATAACAACAAAGAGGGGAAACTGAGTGATATGGGAGCTAAGTTGGTATCTTTTCTAAATTAGTAGGTTATAGATGTACATTGTGTAATACAAACCCCAGGGTAACCACAAATAAAGTATTTTAAAAATATAAAGAAGCAAAAATGAGAAAGGGATCAGTCAGATGCATCACAAAAGATCAACTGTACAGAAAAGGAAACTGCAAAAAAAAGAGAGACAAAGACTGTATGACATATAAAAACCAAAGGACAAAATGGCTGAAGTAAGTTCTGCCTTTACAGTAAGAAAACTGAATGCTAATGGATTAAATTCCCCAATCAAAAGACACAGATTGGCAAGATCGCTAGAACTTAACTAGATGTTTTTGTACAAGAGGCTCACCTTAGACCCAAAGATACAAATAGGTTGAAAGTGAAAGGATGGTGTGACAGTTTAAGTTTTGTGAATCCCAGAAAAAGATTATGTTCTTGAACTAATACATTCCTGTGGGTGTGAGGCCCTTTGCATTAAAGTCGGTTAAGGGTCCTTTGATTAGATTACTTGATCAGATTGTTTTAGGGCTTTTGGTTGGACTACGTCATTGAGGGGTGAGCCAGCTTGGGTCTCCTCCCTCCTGATGGGTCTGATATAAATGGAGACACAGGGAGTAGATGTGGCTTAAGCAGTTGGGTGCCCACCTCCCACACGGGAGGCCCCGGGTTCAGTTCCTGGAGCCTCCTAAAGAAGATAAGCAGATGCTGCAATGAGCAGATGCCGTAATAAGCAGATGCCGCAACCAGCACACCACAACTGCCGCATCCAGGAGACGTTGCAACAAGCAGACATCACAATCAGCAGATGCTGCAACTGCTGCAATGATTGGATGCCACAACCAGTAGATGACACAACCAGCAGACAACATAACCAGCAGATGATGCAACCAGCAGGGAGCATAAGTGGCTCAGGCAGTTGGGCATGTGCCCCAGTTCAGTTCTGGGTTCTTCCTAAAGAAATAGCATACAATGAGCAGACAGACAAGGAAGCCAACCATCTTGGGGGGGGCGGGGCAGGGGATTAAAAAAAAAACCTATAAAAAATATATGTAGGGGATTCCCATATGCCTCATCTCCTCCCCCTCCCACACTTTCCCACATTAATATCTTTTTTAAAAAATGGAGACACAGAGAGACAGATCCACACACAGGAAAAGGAAGTTACCATTTTTTAAAAAAAGATTTATTTTATTTATTTCTCCCCACCCCCTCGTTGTTTGCACATGCTGTGTCTGTACATCTTCCTTGTTTCTTTCTTTTTTTTTTTTTTAGGAGGCACCAGGAACTGAATCCAGAACCTCTGATGTGGGAGGGAGGCACCTAATCACTTCAGCCACCTCTGTTCCCTGCTTTTGTTGTATCTCTGTTTTTCTTCTTGTGCCTCTTGTTGCATCATCATGTGTCAGCTTGCTGCACCTGCCCATTGTGTCAGCTCACTGTCTTGCTTGTCTTCTTTAGGAGGCACTGGAAACCTCTGCTACCTGCTTTGTTGTGTCCCTCATTATGTTTTTTCTTCTTGTGTCTCTTGTTGCATTATTTTGTTGTATCAGCTTGCCACATCTGCCCACTGTCTTCTTTAGGAAACACCGGGAACCGAACTAGGGACCTCCCCTGTGGTAGGTGGGAGCTCAATCACTTAAGCCACATCTGCTTCCCGGAAGCTACCATTTTTGATCTTGACATGTGAGAGAGGACTCCAGGTTCACCTACAGTGGCAGAAAGGCAGAGAAGCCCCAAGAGACTGAGAGAGGAGGCCTGGAAAGAGACAAATCCCATGTCTGTTTGCCCACAGCTGAGTTCCGGGAGATGGTAGATTCTGGAGGGGAAGACAGGGTTCTTGGCAAAGATCAGTGGCCATTCTGCTTTGCCATGTGGCAGGAACCTGAAAGAGCATCTCTACTGGTGCCTTGATTTGGACATTTCACAGCCTTGGGAACTGTAGGCTTTTAACCCAAACAAATCCCCATTATAAAAGCCAATATTTTCTGGTACTTTGCATCGGTAGCCCTGTTGCAAACTAAGAGAAATGGTAAAAAAAAAAAAAAAAAAATCCATGTAAATAGTAATCAAAAAAGAGCCAGTGTAGCTAAAATAGTATGGGACAAAATAGACTTTAAGTCAAAAGCTGTTACAAGAGACAAGGACACTATATATCAATAAAAGGGTCAATACATGAAGAAGAAACAACAATCATAAATCTTTATGCACCAAACCACAGTATCCAAAATCCATGTGGAAATAGAAAAAAAGATTTTAAAAAATGCAAAAAAAATACAAAAGAAAAAATTAAAAATAAAAAACAATAAAAGTTAATAAACAGGAAAAAGAATAAAAATTAAATAAAACACGAAAAACACATGAGGCAAACACTGGCAAAACTGAAAGGAGAAATAGACACATCTACAATAATAGTTGGAGACTTCAATAGACCACTCTCATCAATATATAGAACATGTAGACAGCACATCAATAAGGAAACAGAGAACTTGAATAATATGATAAATGAACTAGATCTAACATACACATACAGAACATTGCATCCCAAAATGGCAGGATATACATTCTTCTCAAGTGCACATGGATCATTCTCCAGGTTAGATTATATGTTGGGTCAAAAAACAAGTCTCAATAAATTCTAAAAGACTGAAATTATACAAAGCATCATCTCTGGCCACAATGGAATGAAGCTGGAAATCAGTAACATGCAAAGAACTGGAAAATCCACAAATATGTCGAAGTTAACACACTCTTAAACCATAAAAGCAGGCAAAAGTAGAAATTACAAGAGAAATCAGTAAATATCTTGAGACAAATAAAAACAAGAACACAACATATCAAAACTTACGGGAGATTTCCGGGAGATGACAGACTAGACAGACACGGGACTCTTCTCCTCCAGAAAAACAGCTAGTGGACAGACTAAAACAACGTGGAAAAAGATCTTCTAGGGTTTAGGACACCAGGGGAAGGCTGGACACTGCCCAGAGGAGAGGGGGACAAAGGGAAATCGTGATGACAGAACTGTGAGTTGAAACCAGTAGCTGCTGCTGCCGGCACCCTCCCCAACACTAAAGACACTTTAGAATTGCCAGGCCTCTGAGCCTGCGGCTACAGACAAAGGGGGCTCCAGGGATCCACCACCCCAGGAAAGGGGAGAGAGAGGGACACAGCCTAAGGCTGACTCAGCTTCTGACTCACCAATTTGGTCTGCTGTGTCCCATCAGCCCTTCCAGGACAGGTGGGACCACAGTGTTTGCCCTGGAAGCCAGCACAGGACTGGAGAAATCCCAACCTTGCAATCTCCTTTCTTCTAGCTGGGACTGATTGTTGAGGACACATCTTGCCAGGAAAGGGGAAAGAGAGGGACACAGCCTAAGGCTGACTCAGCATTTGACTCACAAATTTGGTCTGCTGTGTCCCAGGAGCTCTTCCAGGCTGGGTGGGGCCGCAATATTGTTTGCCTTGGGAGCCAGCAAAGGGCTAAAGATATACAACACTCCCAATCTCCTCTACTAACTGGGGTTGATTTTTGAGGACTCAGAGGGGAGTGGAGGTGTTTCCTACCTGGGAAAGGGGAGTGGACTGCCAGAGAAGGCTGGAGAACTGTCACTGAGAAAGTATGAATTACAAGGCTCTTAGCCCTCAGGCAGGAAGCTCTATCACACTGATCTGGTCTGTGTTGCAACAAACACACTCCAACCAGGCATTGAACTAAAAGCTGCAAAAGAGAGTCAACAACTGGCACACAAGAAGTGCATGCGAGAAAATTAAAAATAAGTAAGAGAAACTTTTCCGGGCTCTATAACCCCCCTCCTAAAAGCCCTAGGAAGTGGGTCTGCAACCAATTACTAGGTCCAGAGACCAGTTCTGAGCAACTAGCAGGGACAATCTTAACAATCCAGGTCGACCCAAGAATCAAAAAGCAGTGGTAACACACAGCCTCCTGCCACTAAATCCCTACAAAAGAGAAAGAAATTGAGCATCTGAGTAAACTATGTCCTAATCAGAAGTCTAGACATCAGCAAAAAATTATGAGCCATACTAAGAAAACAGAAGACATGGTCCAAGAAAAGGAGTATATCAGAGCCCCAGAAGAGACACAGGAGTTGAGAGAACTAATTAGCAAGATGTGCACAAGTTTCCAAAGTCAAATTATTGAGTTGAAAGACAATATGGCTAAAGAGATAAATCACATCAAGAAGACAGTGAGCGAGGGCAAAGAATTTGAGATCTTGAACAGAAAAATAACAGAGCTCATGGGAATGAAAGACACAATAGGTGATATCAAAAACACATTAGAGGGAAGCGGCTGTGGCTCAATCAGTGGGGCTCCCGTTTACCATGTGGGAGGCCCCGGGTTCGGTTCCCGGGGCCTCCTGGTGGGGGCGGGCCCGCCTGCACGGCGTGGTTGGCTGACCCGGCGAGCACAAGCAGCAAGGGGGGGATAAATGAATAAATAAATAAAATCTTTAAAAACAAAAAACAAAAAAACAAAAAACATTAGAGGTATACAACAGCTGACTCGAAATGATAGAAGAAAGAATAGGTAATATTGAAGACAGAACAGCTGAAATTGAAGAGAGAAAAGAACCAAGAGAGAAAAGAATGGAAAAAATTGAGCAGGTGTTCAGAGAGTTGAATGACAACATGAAATGCAACAACATACGTATCACGGGAGTTCCAGAAGGAAAAGAGAAGAGTAAAGGGACAGAAAGAGTATTTGAGGAAATAATAGCTGAAAGTTTCCCAGCTTTCATGAAAGAAATGAATTTACATGTCCAAGAAGCGCAATGTACTCCAATCAGAATATATCCGAACAGACCTAACACAAGACACATACTACTCAGAATGTCAAATATCAAAGATAAAGAGAAAATTCTCAGAGCAGCAAGGGAGAAGCAAACCATCACATACAAGGGACGCCCAGTAAGATTTAGAGCGGATTTCTCTTCAGAAACCATGGAGGCTAGAAGACAGTGCTATGATACAATTAGGAAACTGAAAGAGAAAAACTACCAGCCGAGAATTCTTTATCCAGCAAATAGTCCTTCAAATATGAAGGTGAGTATAAAATATTCACAAACAGAAACTAAGAGAGTTTGCAAAAAAGAATCCACCTTTGCAGGAAATATTAAAGGAAGCCTTAGAACCTGAAATAAAAAGACAGGAGAGAGAGGCTTGGAAGAAAGTATAGAGAAACGAATAGAGAAAGGATAACCAAAAGTGTAAAAAGACAAAAATATGATATTACATATGAAAATCAAAGAATAAAATGGTGGAAGTAAATAATGCATTTACAGTAATATCATTGAATGTGAATGGATTAAACTCCCCAGTCAAAAGATACAGACTGACAGAATGGATAAAAAAACATGAGCCATCCATATGCTGCTTACAAGAAACTCACCTTAGACCCAGGAACACAAACCAGCTGAAAGTGAAAGGTTGGGAAAAGGTACTCCATGCAAATAGTAACCAAAAAAGAGCAGGCATAGCTATACTAATAGTAGACAAAAAAGACTTTAAATTCAAAAAAGTTAGGAGATGCAGATTAATAAAAGGACAATCCACTGGGAAGATATAACAGTCACAAATATCTATGCACCTAACCAGGGTGCCCCAAAATATGTGAGACAAACTCTGTCCAAACTGAAGGGAGAAATAGATAATAGCTATACAATAATCATTGGAGACTTCAACACCCCACTCACATCATTAGATAGAACAACTAGACAGAAGATCAACAAGAAAACGAGAAATTGAACAATATGATAAATGAGTTAGAACTAACAGACATATACAGATCACTGCATCCAAACTCAGCGGGTTATACATTCTTCTCAAGTGCCCATGGATCTTTCTCCAGGATAGACCACATATTAGGGCACAATGCAGCTCTGAATAAATATAAAAAGATTGAAATTATACAAAGCACCTTCCCAGATCATAATGGAATGAACTGGAAATCCATAATAGACAGGAAAAAAGTAAATTCACAAATGTGTGGAGGCTGAACAACACACTCCTAAATAATCAGTGGGTCAAAGAAGAAATTGCAAGTGAAATCAGTAAATATATTGAGACAAATGAAAATGAGAACACAACTCATCAAAACTTATGGGATACAGTGAAGGCAGTCTTGTAAGGGAAATTTATAGCCATAAATGCCTATATTAAATAAAAAGAAAGAGCTAAACTCAAAGATTTAACTGGACAGCTGGAGAAACTAGGAAAAGAACAACAAACCAATCCCAAAGCAAGCAGAAGGAAAGAAATAATAAAGATTAGAGAGGAAATAAATGAAACTGAGCACAAAAAAATAGAGAAAATCAACAAAACCAAAAGCTGGTTCTTTGAGAAAATCAATAAAATTGACAAACCCCTAGCTAGACTAACAAAGGAAAAAAGAAAGAAGATGCAAATAAATACAATGAGAAATGAAAGGGGGGAACTTATGACTGACCCCACAGAAATAAAAAGAATCATAAGAGGATATTTTGAGAAACTGTATGCCAACAAACTAGACAACGAAAATGAAATGGACAAATTCCTATAAATTCACAAACAACTTACACTGACACTAAAAGAAAAACAAGAACTTAACAAACCTTTCACATTTAAAGAGATTGAATCCATCATTAAAAATCTCCCAGCAAAGGAAAGTCCAAGACCAGATGGTTATACAAGTGAATTCAACCAAGCATTTCAAAAAGAATTAACACCAACCCTGTTTAAACTCTTCCAAAAAATTGAAGAGGAAGGAAAATTACCTAACACATTTTATGAAGCCAACATGACCCTTATAACAAAGCCAGATAAAGATATGACAAGAATAGAAAATTAGATTAAGCTCTCTAATGAACATAGATGAAAAAATTCTCAACAAAATATTTGTAAATTAAATCCAACAGCATTTTAAAAGACTTATACATCATGACCAAGTGGGATTTATTCCTGGTATGCAAGGCTGGTTCAACATAAGAAAATCAATCAACATAATACACCACCTTAACAAATTGAAGGGAAAAAACACACATGAACATCTCAATCAATGCAGAAAAGGCATTCAACAAAATCTAGCGTCCTTTTTTGACAAAAACATTGCAAAGGATAGGAATAGAAGGAAAATTCCTTAATATGATAAAAAGCATATATGAAACACTCACAGCCAACATCATACTCAATGGGAAAAGTAGAAAGCTTTCCCTCTAAGATCCAGAATAAGACAAGGATGCCCACTGTCACCATTGTTATTCAATACTGTACTAGAAGTTCTAGCTAGGGCAATTAGACAAGAAAAACATTAAAGACATTTAAATAGGAAAAGAGGAAGTAAAATGCTCACTGTTTGTGGATGACATGATCCTGTACTTAGAAAATTCTGAAATACCCCCAACAAAGCTACTTGAGTAAATAAATGAGTTCAGCAAGTGACAGGATACAAGAACAACAAGCAAATTCCAGTAATGTTTTTGTACACTAGTACTGAACAATCTGAGGAGGAAATCAGGGGGGAAATTGCATTTACAATAGTAACAAAAAGACTGAAATACCTAGGAGTTAATTTAACCAAAGAAGTACAGGACCTATATGCAGAGAACTACAAAACAGCTAAAAGAAAAAAAAAAAAAAAAAAAAAAAAGATCTAAACAAATGGGAAGATATCCCATGTTCATAGATTGCAAGAATAAATATTGTGAAGATGTCAATCTTACCCAAACTGATTTATAGATTCAATGCAATACCAATCAAAATTCCAATGGCTTAATTTACAGAATTAGAAAAGGCAATTACCAAATTCATTTGGAAGGGAAAGTGCACCTGAATAGCCACAAACATTCTAAAAAAGAAGAGCGACATGGGAGGAATTTCACTGCCTGACTTTGGACGATATTACAAAGCTACCGTGATCAAAACAGCATGGTACTGGCATAAAGATAGACATATCGATCAGTGGAATAGAATTGAGAGTCCAGAAATAAACCCTCACCTATACAATCAACTGGTTTTGGACAAATCTACCAAGTCTATGTTAATGGACAAAACAGTCTCTTCCACAAATGGTGCTGGGATAACTGGATATCTATAACCAAAAGAATGAAAGAGGACCCCTATCTCACTCCCTGTACAAGAATCACCTCAAAATGGATCAAAGACCTAAATATAAAAGCCAGGACCATAAAACTACTAGAAGAAATTGTAGGGAAACATCTTCAAGACCTTGTAGTAGGTGGTGGTTTCTTGGATCTTATACCCAAAACATGTGCAACAAAAGAAAAAATGGATAAATGGGACCTCCTCACAGGACTTTGTCAAAAGGGTAAAAAGGCAGACAAATCAATGGGAGAAAATATTTGGAAATTACATGTCTGATAAGGGCTTAATATCCAGGATATATAAAGAGATGTTACAACTCAACAATAAAAAGACAAACGACCCAAGTTAAAAATGGGCAGAAGACTTGAATAGACATTTCTCCAAAGAAGAAATACAAATGGCAAAAAAAAAAAAACATGAAAAAATGCTCAACATCACTCGTGATTAGGGAAATGCAAATCAAAACTACAATGAGATATCATTTCACACCTATCAGAAAGGCCACTATTAAAAAGACAGAGAACTACAAGTGTTGGATAGGATGTGGAGAGATAGGAACACTCATTCACTGTTGGTGGGATGCAGAATGGTACAGCCACTATGGAGGACTGTTTGGCAGTTCCTAAAGAAGTTGAATATAGACTTGTCACATGACCCTGCAATACCACTATTGGGTATATACCCAGAACTGAGAGCAGTGACACAAACAGACATCTGCACACCAATGTTCATAGTGGCATTATTCATGATTGCCAAAAGCTGGAAACAACCCAGGTGTCCATCAACCAATGAATGGATAAATAAACTGTGGTGTAGTCACATGATGGAATATTATGCAGCTATAAGAAGAAATGAAATCGTAAAGCACAGGACAACGTGGACAAACCCGAGGACATTATGTTGAGTGATCCACGCCTGACATAAAAGGATAAATACTACATGATTGCATTACTATGAATCAAATATATTGTGTAACATATTGTATGATTAAAAAAAAATTTTTATATGTACCCAGTACATTTAATTGAGAAACGTACATTTTTATTCAACTCTGTTTTCTTTTTCTTTTTTAATTGTTTATATTTTCAATTGTTAAATGTACAAAATAAGTAAAAGAAAAAAAAAATTACAGGATGCAGTAAAGGCAGTGCTCAGAGGGAAATTTATAGCCTTACACACTTACATTAAAAAAGAATAAAGAGCTAAAACCAATTACCTAACTGCATACCTGGAGGAACTAGAAAAAGGACAACACACCAAGTGCAAAGCAAGCAGAAGGAAAGAAATAACCAAGATTAGAACAGAAATAAATGAAATAGAGAATAAAAAACAATACAGACCATTTACAAAACCAAAAACTGGTTCTTTGAAAAGATCAATAAAATTGACAAACCCTTAGCTAGACTGACAAAGAAAACAAGAGAGCAGAGCAAATAAATAAAATCATAAATGAGAGGGGGAACATTACTATTGGCCCCACAGAAACAAAACCGATCATAAGAGGATACTATGAACAACTGTATGACAACAAATTAGACAACCTGGATGAAATTCCCAGAAACACACAAACAACCTACACTGGCTCTAGAAAAAACAGAAGACTTCAACAGAACAATCACAAGTAAAGAGATTGAATCAGCGATGTGGTGGGAGGTGTAGGAGGTGGGCAACATGGGAATCCCAGTGGGTTCCGTGTAATATTTTGGGTAATCTAAGCACCTCTTAAAATATATGTATATATATATAAATAACATTTTTGTAAGCAAATACACATATATGCATATATATTTATATATCATTTTGCAAATGTTTGTATGTATTGTGAGAATTTTGATTTTTTACCCACAATAAAAATAAATTAAAAAAAAAAAAAAAAAAAAAACCTCCCTGAAATGAAAAGCACAGAACCAGATGGCTTCACAGGTGAATTCTACCAACCATTCCAAGACAAATTAATACTAATCTTGCCCAAACTCTCCTGAAAAATTGGACAGGAGGGAACACTACCTAACTCATTCCAGGAGGCCAACATCACTCTCATAACAGCCAGATAAAGATACTACAAGAAAAGAAAATTTCAGACTAATTTCTCTTATGAATATAGATACAAAAATCCTCAAGAAAATACCAGCAAAATGAATCCAACAGCACATTTGTGGCAGCTTGAAATCATTCTATGAATCCCAAAAAGAGAAATATTGTGTTTTAAACTAATCATCCTGTGGGTATGAGACCCATTTGGCTGGATTATGTAGGTAGAGCATGTTGAGTCTCTACTCTCCTACTGGGTCTGATATAAAGGGAGACACAAAAATTCAGACAGACAGAAGAAAAAGGGAGTCAGCATATTTGATTCTGCAATTTGAGAGGATTGCTTAAACACTAAGCCCCCAAGAAGCTGGGCCCACAGAGCAGCTCAAGAGAAGACAGTGAGCCCAGAGGGAAAGGAGAGACCTAGGCAGAGATTGGTGGCCATCTTGCTTCACCATGTGGCAACACTCTAGGATCAGTAGTAGCTGATGTTGGTGAGAAAGCGTCTCTGATGGTATCTCAGTATGGACTTTTCATGGCCGTGGAACTGTAAGCTTTTACCCCAAATAAATTCCCTTTATAATAGCCATTCCATTTCTGGTACTTTGCATCGGCACCCCTTTGGTGAACTAAAACAACATTACAAGAATTATATACCATGATCAAGTGGGTAGTTTCCCAGGTATGCAAGGTGGTTCAATATAAGAAAACCAATTAATGTAATATACTACATTAACAAAACAAAGTGGTAAAAACCACACAATCATCTCAATTGGTGCAGAAAAGGCATCTGACAAAATCCAGCACCTTTCCTTGATAAAAACATTAAAAAAAAAAAAAAAAAAGAAAGAAATAGAATGAAACTTCTTCAACATAATAAAGGGTATATATGAAAAACCCCACCACTAACATAATTTTCAATGGTGAAAGACTGAAAGCTTTCCCTCTAAGATCTGGAACAAGACAGGGAAGCCCACTGTCACCACTGTTATTCAACATTGTACTGAAAGTTCTAACTAGAGCAGTTAGGCAAAAAAAAGAAATAAAAGACGTCCAAATTGCAAAGGAAGAAATAAAACTTTCACTATTTGCAGATGACATGCTCCTTTATATAGAAAGACCTGAAATATCCTACAACAAAGCTACTAAAGCTTATAAACAAATTCAGCAAAGTGGTACAAAATCTACTACTACAAAATCAGTACTGTTTGTATACACTAGTAATGAGCAATGTGAAGAGGAAATCAAGAAAAAAACTCCATTTACAATAATAGCTAAAAGAATCAAATATCTAGGAATAAATTTTTTTAAAAGATTTATTTATTTTTATCCATTTTTACCCCACCCCACCCCATTTTTGCTGTTTTTGTGTCCATTCGCCGAGCAATTCTCTGTGTCTATTTTCTGCCCTCTCTCCTTCTTCTCCTGTCTTTACCGGGATTTGATCCTGGGATCCTCCGATGTGGGAGAGAGGCGTCCTACCTCCTGCACCACCTTAGTTCCTGGTTTTTCTGCGTGTCTAATCTTGGTTCTCCCTTGTGTCTCTCTCCTGTTATGTCATCATCTTGCTGCATGGTTAGGTGGAGCCTGATGGCGCACCTGCACACGGGGCCTGGTGGTGTACACGCTCACAGGGCCTGGCAGCCCACGCGCCTTCTATATTTTTCTTTATCTTTACCAGGAGTTCCCGGGGATCAAACCCAGGTGCCTCCAGATGGGAGACGGACACCCAACCATTTGAGCCACATCCACCCCCTCTAGGAATAAATTTAACCAAGGATTTAAAGGAATTATACATGGAAAACTACAAAACTTTACTAAAAGAAATCGAAGACAATCTAAATAAATGGAATGATGTTCCATGCTCATGGACTGGAAGACTAAATAGTGTCAATATGTCAATTCTACCCCAAATAGTTCACATATCCCAATTAAAATCTCAGCAGCTTACTTTGCAGAAATGGAGAAGCCAATCATCAAATTTATTTGGAAGGGTAAGGGCACTAAATAGGCAAAAATAAATAAATAAATAAAAGCAGAAAGCTATCTTTAAAAGAAGTCACCTTTAAAAAGAAGAATGAAGTTGGAGGACTCACACTTCCTGACGTTAAAACTTATTACAAAACTACAGTGATATAAATAGCATGGTACTGGCACAAGGATAGACATATAGACAACTGGAATCAAATTGAGAGTTCAGAAATAGACCCTAACATCTATGGCCAGTTGATTTTTTTTTTTTTTTTAAGATTTTATTTATTTATTCATTTATCCCCCCCTTGCTGCTTGTGCTCGCTGGGTCAGCCAACCACGCCGTGCAGGCAGGCCTGCCTTCACCAGGAGGCCCCGGGAACCGAACCCGGGGCCTCCCATATGGTAAACGGGAGCCCTACTGATTGAGCCACAGCCGCTTCCCTGGCCAGTTGATTTTTGACAAGGCTACCAAGTCCCCTTACCTGGGAAAGAATAGTCTCTTCAACAAATGGTGCTGGGAGAACTGGATATCCCTATGCAATAGAATGAAGTAGGACCCCTATCTCACACCACATACAAAATTAACTCAAAATACATCAAAGACCTAAATATAAAAACCAAGACTATAAAACTCCTAGAAGAAAATGTAGGGAAGCATCCTTAGGATCTTTTGTTAGGCAATGGTTTCTTAGATTTTACACCCAAAACACAAGCAATAGAAGAACAAATAAATAAATGGAACCTTATCAAAATTAAAATCTTTTTGCATTAAAGGACTTTATCATGAAAGTGAAAAAACAGCCTACTCAACGGGATAAAATATTTGGAAACCACACATCTTAGAAGGGTTTAATATCCAGAATATATAAAGAAATCCTAAAACTCAACGACAAAAAGAAAAACAACCCAATTTAAAAATGGGCAAAGACTTGAATAGACATTTCACCAAAAAGAATATACAAATGGCTAAAAAGCACATGAAAAGATGCCAACCATCATCAGCTGTTAGGGAAATGCAAATCAAAACCACAATGAGGAAAAAAATAAGGAAAAAATTTTAAACCACAATGAGATATAATTTCACACCTACTAAGAATGACTACTACTAAAAAAAGAGAGAGAGAAAATTGCAAGTGCTGGAGAGGCTGTGGAGAAATAAGAACATTCATTCATTGCTGATGGGAATCTAAAATGGTGCAGCCTCTTTGGAAGCAGTTTGGCAGTTCCTCAGAAAGCTAAGTATAGAATTACCATAAGACTCAGACATTCCACAATTAGATACACACCCAAATAATTGAAAGCAGGGACTTGAACAGATATTTGCACACCAATGTTCATAGCAGCATTAGTCACAGTTGTCAAAAGATGAAAGTAACCCAAGTGTCCATCAACTGATAAATGGATAAACAAAATGTGGTATGTACACACAATGGAACATTATTCATCAGTAAAAAGGAATGAACATGAAATAACATGGAAGAACCTTGAAGACATGTTGAGTTAAATAAGCCAGACACAAAAGGACAAACATTGTATAATCTCACTTATAACAGAAAATTAGAGTAAGAAAACTCATAGAACTGGAATCCTGAATATAGGTTACCAGGGGCTGGGTTAGGGGTAGGGAATGGGGAGTTAATGCTCAAATTGTACAGAATTTCTATATAGGTTGATTGTAAAGTTTTGGAAATGGATGGTGATGATGGTAGCACAGTGCTGTGAGTAATTAACAACACCAAACTGTATATGTGAATGTGGTTAAAGGGGGAAATTTTAGATCATGTTACTAGAATTAAAACTAAAGGAAAAACATAGGGGGGAACAGATGTGGCTCAAGCAGTTGAGTGCCCACCTCCCACATGAGAGGTGCCAGGTTTGGTTCCCAGTGCCTCCTGAAAAAACAAAAACAAACAACAAGCAAACAGATGATAAAACCAACTCAGGGAAACCATTGTGTCTCAGTGGTTGAGTGCTAGCTTCCCACATACGAGGTTCTGGTTTCAATCCCTAGCCACCAGTACTTCAAAAACAAACAAACATAGGACTGTATGACACAGTGAATCCTATTGTAAATGATGAACTATAATTAATAGTACAGTTATAAAAATGTTCTTTCTTAAGACAGGAATAGAAGGAAACTTTCTCAGTATGATAAAGTGCATATATGAAAAACCCACAGCTAACATTATACTTAATGGTGAAAGATGAAAAGCTTTCCCACTGAGGTTGGGAACAAGACAAGGATGCCCACTCTATCCACAGTTATTTAACATTGTGCTAGAAGAAGAAATAAAAGACACACAGATAGGAAAGGAAGTAAAACTTTCATTATTCACTGATGATATGAGCCTATACTTAGAAAATCTTGAAAAATCCACAACAAAACTATTAGAACTTATAGACAAATTCAGCAATGTGGTGGGATTCAAGATCAATATGCAGAAATAATAGCATTTCTTTACACTACTAATGAGCAATCTGAGAAAGAAATATTTTTAAAATTCCATTTACAATAACGACTGAAAGAATAAAATGTTTAGGAATAAATTTAACCAAGGACATAAAGGACCTGTATTCAGAAAACTGTAAAACATTGCTAAAAGAAACCAAATTGATCTAAATATATGGAAGGATATTCCGTGTTCATGGGTAGGAAGGCTAAATATCATTAAGATGTCAGCTCTATACAAACTGATCTACAGTTTTAATGCAACCCCGATAAAAATTCCAATATCTTTCTTTGTAGAATTAGAAAAACCAATTATCAAATTTATCTGGAAGGGTAAATTTAGCTAAAATATCTTTAAAAAGAAGGACAAAGTTGGAGAACTCTCAATTCCAGACTTTGAAGTATATTATCTAGCTACAGTGGTAAAAATAGCATGATACTGTCATAAAGATAGCTTGACCAATGGAATGGAATCGAGAATTCGGAAATAGACCCTCACATTTATGGTCAAGTGATTTTTAAAAAATATTTATTTTATTTTATTTATTCCCCCCATCCCCCATTGTTTGCTTTCACTGTCTGCTCTCTGTGTCTGTTCGTTATGTGCTCATCTTCTTTTTAGGAGGCACCAAGAACCGAACCTGGGATCTCCCATGTGGGAGAGAGGTGCCCAGTCGCTTGAGCCATCTCCACTCCTGGGTCAAGTGATTTTTGACAAGGCTGTCAAACCCTTCAACTGGGTCAGAATAGCCTATTCAACAAATGGTGCTGGGAAAACTGGATATCCATATCTCACACATTATACAAAAATTAATTCAAAATGGATCAAGGAGATAAATATAAAAACTAGAACCATAAAACTCTTAGAATAAAATGTAGGGAGGGAAGCAGATGTGGCTCAAGCGATTGAGTTCCTGCCTACCACATTGGAGGTTCCTGGTTCAGTTCCTGGTGCCTCCTAAAAAAGACAGTGAGCTGGCACTATAGATAGGCATGGCAAGCTGACGCAAAAAGAGACAAGAAGAAAAACATAATGAGAGACAACAAACCAGGGAATGGAGGTGGCTCAAGTGATTAGGTGCCTCCCTTCCACATCAGAGGTCCCAGGTTCGGTTCCTGGTGCCTCCCAAAGAAACAAGGAAGATGAACAGACACAGCAAGTGCAAAACAACAAGGGGTTGGGGAGAAAGAAAGAAATAAAATTAATCTTTTTTTTTAAATGTAGGGAAACATCTTCAAGATTTATGCTTGTGGTGGTTTCTTGGACCTTACACCCAAAGCACGAGCAACAAAAGAAAAAATAGATAAATGGGACTGCCTCAAAATTAAATATTTTGTTCTTCAAAAGACTTTGTCAAGAAAATAAAAAGACAGCCTATTCAATGGGAAAACATCTTTGGAAACCATATATCTGATAAGGGATTAATCTCCATGTTATATAAAGAGATCTACAATTTAACAACAAAATGAGAAGCAACCCTGTTTAAAAATGGGCAAAAGAATTGAACAGACATTTTTCTGAAGTGAAAATACAAATGGCCAAAAGACATGAAAAGATGTTCAACATCATTAACCATTAGGGAAAAGCAGATCTAAACTACAATGAGATATCATCTCACATCATATAGAATGGCCAGTATTAAAAGAACAGAAAACTTAAAATGCTAGAGAGCATTTTACTGTTGGTGGGACTGTAAAACGGTGCAACCTCTGTGGAAGACAATCTGGCAGTTCCTCAGGAAAACTAAATATAGAACTGCCATATGATCCAGCAATCCTGCTACTAAGAATATATTCAGAAGAACTGAAAGCAAGGATGCAAACAGATATTTGCACACCGATGTTCATAGCAACATTATTCACAATTGCTAAAAGATGGGAACAAACTAAGTGTCCATCAACTGATGGCTGGGTAAACAAGATGTGGTATATTCATACGATGGAATATTACTCAAGCTGTAAGAAGAAACCAATTGGGAAAGCACTTTACAACAGGGAGAACCTTGAGACTATTATTTAAGTGAAATAAGCCAGAAACAAAAAGGATGAAAATTGTATGGTCTCACTGAAATGAACTAAATACAATGAGTAGATTTATGGAGTTGGACTGTGAAGTGTAGGTTGGTGGGAGATAGATTGTGGGATGAGGAGAAGATGCTGGACATATGTAGAATGTTTAATAAGGTCAAATGTAAATATGTGGTAATAGTTAGACTTGATGATAACACATTATAAGGAATGTAACAAACTGTTGATTTATGGATGTGATTGTGGCTAAAACAAGTAGTCTAGGAAGATTAATGTTAGTTGGAAGACAGCTGGAGAATAATATTGGGAATGTATAACAATGATTTTGGAAGTAGATGAGGATTGTGGTTAATAATATAAATACAGGAATGTTCTACTACAGGGTGTTAAGAAAGTGGTGATACATAGGAAAAATATAACTAATGTAATTTATGGACTATAGTTAACAACATGTAATGTTTTGTAGCAAAACCAAAGTTGGTACTATAGTAATTCTCAAGGTAAAAAAAAGAGAGAGAATATGGGGTTTGGTTTTGTGAGATATGAATACAATTAAGCATTTTTTCTCTTCATTTTTTTCATTAATAAGACCTTGTCTTTGTCATTTAACTAATTTGTGTTCATCTGTGTATCTTTCTGAACACTAGAAACACAACTGAGTTAGCAGTTGGAATTAGATGAGATAAAAGTGCCTGAAAAAGAAATTTTTAGGAGTAATGTTTCCATAACTTGTTGAGATGCCTTTTTCTGTCCTCTTAGTTTTGTGAATTTGAAATAAAGTTGTTAAATTAAAAAATGTTCTTTCATGAATTATAATAAATGCACCACACTAATGCAAGGTGTGAATAATAGGGTGGTATATGGGAAAAGATATACACTATAAAGTAAATATGGACTATAGTTAATAGTACAATTATAATATTCTTTCGTCAATTATAACAAAGGTACCACACTAATACAAAGTGTTAATAATAAGGAGTATATGGGAACTCTTCACTGCATGATTTTTCTATAAACCTACAACTTCTCTAATAAAAAAAAAATTTTTTTTTAAAGTTAGTGATATAGAAGGTAGACATAGAAATGACAGTGCTCATGTAATACAAGTCCCAGTAGATGAGAAAAAAGTAAATGGAAGGAAGACATATGAAAAAACAAAGGAGCACTTCCAAAGAAAGAGTGATATTGAAAGGGCTTATGGATGTATAAATACGGTTAACATGGAGAAATGAATACTTACTGATATTTTAGTGAATTTTAAGAATTGAAAATGCAAAGAGAAAATTCCAAAAACTTTCTGAGGGAAAGAGCAGCTTACCCATAAAAGAAATGCATCAGAATGATATCAGACTTCTCAAGAGGGTTATTAGAGACAGGAATAAAATAAAGCATATCATCAAAGTGTTGAAAAGAAAACTTTGACTCGAATTTTATATTCAACTAAGCTATCATTTAAATGTGAGAGTACCATAAATATATTCTCAGTTCTTCAAGGTCTCAATGAATTATCACATAAAGACCCTCTTTGAAAATACTCTTGGAAGAAGCAATCTAACCAGCAGAAAAATTTAGGAAATACTATAAGACATAAGTAAGAGTGAGAAAATAACTTTGTAAAGTCTACTGTTGTCTGAAAAAGCAATCCAGATGTAAAAACATGGGGACAAGGTGCAGTGACCAGTGGGAGGTGAGAGTGTGTTAAAGTATTGTTTTACTAAGAGGGAAGATACAGATAGGTGTTCATAAATTTCATAAGTTGACTGGGAAAAATAAATACAAGTATGGGTCTTAACAAGTTAGGGGTAAACAGTGGGAGAACAAACATAAAATGCATGCCTTTCAAAGCCATAGGAAAAAATATGATTTATCCAAGGAAATGAGAAAGAAGCAAAAAGGGAAAAAAATGAAAGAAAATATAAACTAAGATGGAAGAAAAAATTCTAGTATAAAAGTAACTTGAAGGGGAAGCGGCTGTGGCTCAATCAGTAGGGCTCCCATTTACCATATGGGAGGCCCCGGGTTCCGTTCCCGGGGCCTCCTGGTGAAGGCAAGCCCGCCCGCACGGCGTGGTTAGCTGACCCAGCGAGCACAAGCAGCAAGGGGGGGATAAATGAATAAATAAATAAAATCTTGAGAAAAAAAAAAGTAACTTGAAATATTAAATTTACCAAAAAAGAAGAAAAAGAAAAAAAGAAAATTCTCAGACTGAACTAAAGATCTAACAACTGATTTTCTACTAGAAACGCATTTAAAAGAAAGGACATGGGAAGAGGGTGTAGCTCAATGGTTGAGTGCCTGCTTCCCATGTTACAAGGTCCTGGGTTCACTCCCTGGTACCTCCTAAAAATTAACAATAATAATAAAATAAGGGAGTGGATGTGGCTCAAGCAGTTGAGCGCCTGCTTCCCACATGAGAGGTACTGGGTTCGGTTCCCGGTGCCTTCTAAAAACAAACAAACAAACAAAAACAACAAGCAAACAAATGAAAAAACCAACTCAGGGGAGCTGATGTGGCTCAGTGGTTGAGCGCCAGCTTCCCACATATGAGGTCCCAGGTTCAATTCCCAGCCCCAGTACAATAAATAAATAAATAAATAAAATAAAGGACAAGTTAAAACAAAGGAATGGAAAAAGGCAAATATGAACCAAAAGAAAGCCAAGCAGCCATTTAATATCAGAGAAAATAGAATTCAAGGCAAAAATTATCATTTGGAACAAATGAGGACAATAGATCAAAACTATGTAATGATCGTTAATACAGATATTTATAACAACCTGACCTTAAAATACATAAAGCAATAACTGACCCCTTATTCTCCTCTGATAATACTGCCTCACTTGCAGCCTCTTAAGTGATGTTTATTTTAACTCCCATTTCCAAATTAAATGGGATCCTCCTCACTCCTTAATCCTACTTCTAGATCTTTATCCCCTATTCCCTAATAATACCCAACTCTAAATCTCATGCCAGGGGAGTGAATAGCTCAAGTGGTTGAGAGCCTGCTTCCTATGTGTGAGGTCCTGGGTTTGAGGTGCTGGGTTCAATCCTAGGTACCTCCTAAAAATAAACAAATAAATAAATCTCCTGGCATTAGACTACATATCACCCACTACTCTCCATTGCAGTCATCTACCTCCTCCTTGCTCACTGTCTCTCTATCCACTACTTATACATAATCCTTAGTGATTGCAATATTCATGTAGATGATCTTTCCAGTTTTTTGCTTTCTCCCCTAGTAATTTAGTCCTCTAGGCATTAGTCATACTCTTGACCTTCTCATTGCAACAAAACTGCAACCCTTCCATAATCTCAGTTTCAAATTTCTTGTACTCCAAACATCACCTCTTTTCAGCTCACTTCCTCTGTTACTCCAACTGCAACAATCCTTTGATCTCCACAGGGACACTTACATCATTGATTATTACTGTCTCTCATCCCTTCCTTTATTATGCAGCTTAAATTCCATATTACATAATTACAATCAGTTCCTTGCATATACTGTACTCAACTCCAACTCACTTGTTCCTCTCTTGCTTTGAAGTACTCCTTCACTGACCACAGCCTAGTTTAAACACAATTCTCTCTGCCTACTCCATATCTGCACTCTGGCAGCTGAATGTGGCTTGAGGAAAACATTCAAACTTGCTGGCTGGTCTCATTTTAAAAAATCATTCACTTCAAGTGGCCCCTTAATACTGCCTGGAAAAGCTATTGTATTTCCCTAATCCATTCACTTTGACCTTCCTGGTCAACAATTTTGTATATCTCCTGTATCCTGAAATCTCTAAGACCTTCTCTACCATCTTCATTCCTGGCTGATGATTTAGTTCTCATTTCATTGAGAAATTTGAAGCAATCATTATAAAATTCTACATACTTCCACTACCACATCTCCCTACTTACCTGCATCTGCTCCCATATACTCTACCTTCTCTCTTTTTAATCTATGGATGAACTGATTCCCATTGAATGCCAGCCCCTCCACTTGTATACTAGATCCCACCTCCTCTCTCTCTGTACCATCATCCTTTCCCTCTCTAACATGTTATTTTTCTTTTCTTTTCTTTTTTTTTTTTTTTTTTTTTTTACCGGGAGGTACTGGGGATCGAACCCTGGTCTCTCCATATGGTAGACGGACGCCGAACCTCTTGAGCCACATCCGTTTCCCTAACATGTTATTTTTCACAACTATAAAAAAAGAACAAACAATTCTGTCTTGGCCCTACTTCCTCTGCCAGCTAAGATCCCATTTCTCTCCTTTCCTTTACAACAAAACTCCTTGGAAAAGTTGTGTAAACTCACTGTTTCTCATTTCTTTCCTCTCCAGAACTCACTCAAATTAGGATTTTCTTCTAACTCTATAGTCAAATCTGTTCCTAGCAAGATCACCAGCAACCTCCACACTGTTATATCTAATGGTAAAAAATTTTTTTAAAGATTTATTTATTTATTTATTTTACTTTTTATCCATTTTTAACCTCCCCCCTTTCTGCTGTTTTTTGTGTCCATTCGCTGGGCAATTCTCTATGTCTGTTTCCTGGCCTCTGTCCTCATTCTTCTCCTCCTGTCTTCACCAGGATTCTGTTTTTTTTGGCGTGTCTCATCTTGGCTCTCCCCTGAGTCACTCTCCTGCTATGTCATCATCTTGCTGCATGCAGTGCACCCATGCATGGGGCCTGGTGGCGCACCCTCTCCGCGCCCCTTTTATATTTTTTCTTTATTTTACTGGGAGGTCTCGGGGATCAAACCCAGGTCCCTCCACATGGGAGACGGACGCCCAACCATTTGAGCCACATCCACCAATGGTCAATTTTTAGTCCTCATCTTACTTGACCTATCAGCAACATTTCAAATTGCATATCACTCTCCTTTGACATACTTTCTTCGCATGGCTTCCAGAACATCATGCTCTCCAGGTTTGCCTCCCACCTTTCTGGCCACTTCTTCTACATCTCCTTTGCTGGTTCCTTCCCATCTCCTTGACCTCAAAATGTTAAGTGGGCCAGTATTTAGTTCTTGAATCTTTTCTCATTCCTATCTATACTCCCTGATAGTATCACCTAGTTTTGTGGCTTTAAATACCATATATATGCTGATAACTCCAAATTTATATCTCCAACTTTGACTTTGCCTCTGAACTTTGCCCCTAATTCTAGTCCCATATATTCAACTATCAACCTGATATCTCCACTTGGCTGAGCTCCTGATAGTCTGCACCAAGCCTACTGCTTATGTTTGTCTTTAATAATACCTTTTGTCTTGAATTTTGACTTGAATTTGTCTGATATGAACCAGATACTGGTTTGTGGGTTTGGATTTTTGTTTTGTTTTGTTTTGTTTTGTTGGTGTTTTTGTTTTAACCTGGAATATCTATTTATATCCCTTTACTTTTAAATTGTCTATATCCTTTCATGTTAAGTATGTATCTTATAGATAATATCTTGCTGGACCTTAACTTTTTTTTTTTTTTTTTCAAAGATTTTATTTATTTATTCATTCATCCCCCCCTTGCTGCCTGCGCCCGCCGGGTCAGCCAACCACGCCGTGCGGGCGGCCCGCCCCCACCAGGAGGCCCTGGGAACCGAACCCGGGGCCCCCCATATGGCAAACGGGAGCCCCACTGATTGAGCCACAGCCGCTTCCCAAGGACCTTAACTTTTAAATCCAGTCCAAAATCCAATCTGAGTTTCTGCTTTTCATTGGTGGATTTAACTAATTTAATTTACATTTACTGTAATTTCATTTATATTAAGACTTATTTTTGCCATCTTATTTATAAAGATGAGTAATATAGACAAATCTCTAAGAAGATTGATTAAGAAAAAAAGAAAATGTAAATAATCAAATTACATAATAATATCAAGGGAACTAGCTACATTAACAATAGAGGTAGAAAAGAATATTATGATTCATTATAGGCTAATAAATTTAATCACAGATCATTTTTAGGAAATTAAAAAAGCCAAAATTGGCAGAAGAAAAATAAGAAATAAATGGATGAAATACCTATAAACAAATTGAATTGTAATTAAAGACCTTTCCCCAGATAAAAGCCTTATACCAATATGGCTTTACAGTGAGTTTTGCCAAACTTTGAAGTAACAGAAAATCCTTTTATCAAAAATTTTCAGAAAATAAGAAAAAAAGAAAAGTTGTTTAAAAATTCTTTATTCCAAAATCAGATAAAGACAGCACAAGAAAAGAGACTGATAAAAAATAGATTTAAAAATATATGCAAATAAATATCACCCAACTGAGTTCAACAATCAAGCAAATATTATTCCAGGAGCAGTATAATTGACCATATTTATAGATTAAAGGGAAAAAAGTCACACAATATCCCTAGAATTGTATAATGGAAATCTGATAAAATCAAATACTTATTTATGTTTTTAAATTCTTCAGAAAAACCAAAATAGTATTTCTCTATACTGGCAATAATGAACCAGAAATAGCACATTACCATTCACAATAGTCCAAAGACTATAAAATATTTAGCTACTACTCCAACAAATATGACACAATACCTTTATCCTGAAAAATTTAAAGCTCTATTAAAAGACATTAAAGAAGCTCTGAAAAGAATAAACTATGTTCTTGGATAAGATGATTTATTTTAGTAAAGATGTCAATTCTTCCCAAATTAATCTATAAATTCAAATCAATCCAATTAAAAAAGGTTAGCTGTAATTTTTTTAGTAATGACAAATTCATTATAAGATGTATGTGGAGGGACGCAGATATGGCTCAACCAGTTGGGCACCTGCCGGCCACATGGGAGGTCCCAGGTTCAGGTTGTGGTGCCCCCTAAAGAAGACAAGCAGATGCCTGCACCCACCTCAATGAGCTTAACGCTACACCCCACCATACCTGCTGCAACAAGCAGACGCCTAAAAAAATGTATTTGGAATAGTAAAAGCTCATGAAAAGATGTCTATTTTGAAAAAGAAAATTAAAAAGTGAGTTTTTTTTCTATAGTGACCTAGGACACTATAGAAATTTGGAGAAAAAAAAAAACCCAGCAAGATAAAGACACAGAATAAATAAACCAAGGGAACAGATAGAAAGCTCAGAAATAGATCCATGATACATAGAACTTGACATATAAAAAAGGTGGCATCAGAAAGCCAGGATGGACAGGATTGTTTAGAAATTAGTTGACAAAACTGGTTCATGGTTATGAAGAAAAACAGATTCCTACTTTAAATAAAAAAGTGAACTTCAGATGGATTAAAGATATAAATGAAAAAATAAAACTATGAAGCTATTGGAATAAAATGTAGGAGAATATTTTTGTGACTTGAGGTGGGGAAAGTCTCTTAAGCAAGAACCAAAGGTACAAAATTTTTTTTTTTTTTTTTTTTTTTTTTTTACCAGGAGGTCCCGGGGAGCGAACCCGGGTCCCTCCATATGGGAGACGGACGCCCAACCAGTTGAGCCACCTCCGACCCCCGCAAAGGTACAAAATTTAAAGCCAAAAATTATTGATGGATAGGGGAGGGGACATGGTTCAGTGGTTGAGCACCTGATTACCATGTACAAGGTCCTGGGTTCAATCCCTGGTATCTCAAAGAAAAAAAAAAAAAAAAAAAAATTGATGGATATTTACCAACATGGCAAAAATTAAGAGGTGGTGTGGTGGTTTGAACCTATATGCACCCCAGAAAAGTATGTTTTTAAGGTGAATCCATGGGAAGCGGCTGTGGCTCAATCAGTGGGGCTCCCGTTTACCATATGGGAGGCCCCGGGTTCGGTTCCAGGGGCCTCCTGGTGAGGGCAGGCCCGCCCGCACGGCGTGGTTAGCTGACCCAGCGAGCACAAGCAGCAAGGGGGGGATAAATGAATAAATAAAATCTTTAAAAAAAAAAAAAAAAAAAAGGTGAATCCATTCCTGTGGATGTGGACCCAATTTAAGTAGGACCTTTTAGTGATCTTAAGATGTGACGACCTCATTCAGGGTGGGTCTTAAACTTCTTACTGGAGACCTTTATAAGAGAATAAAATTCACACAAAGAGAAAGAAAGCCATAGAAGCAAGAAACTGAAAGCAAAGAGACCGGAAGAGAAGGGGGTGAATGAGGAGACGCCATGTACCTTGCCATGTGAAAGAGTAGTCCAGGATTACCGGCAGCCAGTCTTCAGGAAGAAAGCATCATCCTGATGATGCCTCGATTTGGACATTTTCATAGCTTCAAAACTGTTAGCTTGTAAGCTAGTAAATTTACATAGTTAAAACCAAAGCATTTTATGCTATCTGCTTTTGGCAACTTAGCAAATTATTAAAACTAAATCTTGGCAAAAGTGTGTGGGTGACTGATTTCTTGTGCACAGTGGGTAGAAGTGTAAACTGCCTTAACTATTCTGGAAAACAACCCGGAAATACTGAGGGAAGTTAAACATGTGTGTGCCCTGTGCCAAAGATCCCAGCTCCTAGGTATATGTCCTAGAAAAATTGTCATGCAGGTTACTACAGAAACATATGTAATTGTTCATCCAGCTCTGTCCATGGTATCAGGGAGGTAGAAGTACCCACGTGTTTTCACCAGAAGAACAGGTTCATAAAATGGGGTGGATGCAAATTGGAAGAAATATAGCAGCTAAAAGCAAAAAATTAGGTGTACTTACAGCACATAGATTTTAAACACGTAATTGTTAAGTAGAAAGGGGAAAAAAGGATATTTAAAACACAATGTTATTTATGCATACTAAAAATAAATACACAATCTGGTTCCTGGGACTCTTGCTCCTTCTCCTAAAAACTCTACAGAGCAAAAAGGAAAGCAAATAAAAATTCTCACAACCTATACCAAATACAGAAAAATCCTACAATCTCCAATCTACATGCAAGTTTGGCAAAATACACTGGAAACCAGGCAGAATCCCCAAAAGTATGTGGGGGTCACAGCAGCTACTTGAAAGAATAGAGAATATGGAGAATCTTAGTGATGGCGGAACCCAGGTAACTTCCGAGGAGGAATGGGCCCAAACTTTCGTGGCAACAGCTGAGAGCTGATCTGAAACCTGGCAGATCAACACTGGCAACAGGATGTCAAAAGATCAGGGCATGGAAAATACATAGGAACACAGTGGCAGTCCTGGGAAAGTGTCACTTTTGAGAAAAAAGATATACTTTGGAAAGTAAAGACATTGTTCCTTGGAGACAGCATCCAGTGATAAATGGAAGAAAGAAAAGAAGCTACTGGTAATAGGTGACCAACTGAAAAAAGATAGGAGAATCAGAAAAAGAATGACCACAAAAAGGCATAGAATGTTAACAAAAATGCTCTTTGCTACAGCAACAGGAGAGGGAGCTCTTGAGCTGAAAAAAAAAAACAGGAAATTCTCTCCCCAAAATTCATCTGCTAAAATCTGGTCCAGAAAAGCCCAACATATTCAAACATGAATAACAATAACAACAAAAATTCAGTATCCATTCAAAATTAGTATAAGAAGAAAAAAGAAATAAGAATCACAATTTTTGACAGTTGAAAGTATACCAGAAAAATGCTTCCCAAAGCAGAGGAAAAATAAACTGCAACATTCTAAATTAAATACAAAATGAGTAAATAAACAATTGCAGAAAGACAAAAGACCATGAAAATGGATGTACAAAAAAACTTGTAAAAGAGATGGCACAGGATGTTATGGAATGGAAACTGACAGAATATAGGAAAGAAATGGAAGACGAATCCTGTCATCTCAAAAGCCAAGACTAAATTACAAAAGTATGCAAGTGTGGTAGATGCTGAGATGTACTACCCAGATACCCACTTCAGGAATGAGGCACACATGCCCTACGTTGCTGGTTATATTGGTGGCTGAAGCAATCATCTGGGTCCTTCCCTGGGAGTTTCCTTTAGCCAAAGAGAATCCTCTCACCCAAGATCACACTCCCTTTCTGAGGTCCATTATAATCCAATGACTGGTCCATGCAAGGATAATAGAGAAGCCCTTACCTCAAGGCGGGATAGATCTGAAAGGTCATCCTATTTCCAAAGCTCTTCATGGGATCAGCTGAAACCTTTGTTTTGACTGCATCATGGTCAGTGGTGCTGGAGCTGGTCTGTGAGAGCCAGTTAAATTTTTAGGGGGAGCTGATATGACTCAGTAGTTGAGTGCCGGCTTCCCACATACAAGGTCCCAGGTTCAATCCCTGGCCCCAGTACCTCAAAAAAAATTTTTTTTTTTAGGAATTTGGCAAGCAAATTGTTAAACACAGCCATTAAATTATATAAACTTAAATAAATTAAATTGAAAACCAAAGTAATAAATACCCAATACTCATCATTTCCTAATTATTTTATGACATTTTCTATTACCTATGCTTTTGAGGTTATGTCAAATGACCTCTGTATGGGTGCTACTATGCCTTTCTTCACAGCTTCATGTTCAGTGGGGTCATGTTGGTAGCTTAAAAACAGCCATGATAGGATTATTTACATGCTGGAAATTGACAAACATTACAAATCAGGACACACACACACACACACACACACACCCCACCCCACCCCCGGAAAACTGGTTGTTAAACATTTACCAGCACACCACTAATTGTACTTCAGCTCCTCCTCTTTCTTATCCTCCTTCCTTCTTCACAGGTGATGATCCCAAGAGTACTCTCTGTTAAACTTCTTGCATGTAAATCTCTGTCGCAGACTCTGTCACCTAGGGAATGCAACCAAAGACAACATAAAAATAGCTAAGACTGAATATTTGGTATGGAACATAGAAGCTGTAAATAAGAAAAGCCAAGAAACATGAAACAAAGAGAGTAAAAGTATCAAAGAGATATAGTCACATACAATCTATTTAGAATCTCTAAAGGAGGTAAATTAGAACCGCTTCATTTTCCACAATGTGGACCTGCTACCTGAGAATGATCTTAACCTTACAAGTGTGAGGACCAGCCAAACCACCTGGTGGTCAGCAGGAACAGCATCAGGTATAGGGTATGTTACAAAAGATATTTTGGAGGGTGTTAATGCCCTAACAAGAGAGCAATTTTTCAAGGTGAATGGATTCTCTAATAACTACTGGGGATGAGAAGGAGAAGATGATGACTTCAGACTCAGGGCTGAGCTCCAAAGAAGAGAATATTGTGGCCTCTGCCTGAAGTGGGGAAATACACAATGATCTTCCACACTCAAGACAGAGAAATGAGGTGAATATAGAAGGGATAAAGCTCTTACATGAGGTGGAATGAGTCTGGGAAACAGATGGGTTAACTAGTTGTTCTTATAAATTACTGTCTGTGGAACCCAATCCTTTATCCATGATCCTGAATATTTTGGTGACATTCAGAAGAACTGAATATTTGATTGCAATAATTTTGGCCTAGAGATTTTTCCCTCAGTAGCACACATTAAGAACATGTTGGGAAGCAGATGTGGCTCGAGCAAATGGGCTTCCGCCTATCACATGGGAGGTCCCGGGTTCGTTCCAGGTGCCTCCTGGAGAAGGCAAGCTGGCGCAGCGGGCTGGCACGGCAAGTTGATGCAACAAGATGACACAACAAAAGAGACACAAAGAGGAAAGACAGTGAGAGACACAAACCAGGGAACCGAGGTGGTTCCACACGGGAGGTCCTGGGTTCGGTTTTTGGTGCCTCGTATAGCAAGATGAGCAGACAGCAACAGCACACAATGGGGGGCGGGGATAAATAAATAGAATAAATCTTTTTAAAAAAACGTATTGCAGCTAATTATTGGGCAGAATTTTTCCTTTTTGTATTTTCTTAGCAGAGCTCCTGTTGATATGGAATGTAAAGCAATGGGAACAAGACAGCATTCTTAGTTATTTTGATCATGAGGGTTGAATACTGTAGCATAGATACTTGAAGGACTAAATATAAAAGGACTACTCAAAGGATAAAATGAAAGCTGCTTGAGAACTGGTTGAAAGAGATTTACTTAAGTTTGAAGTGACACATCATGGGATGAAAGGTCATAGGAAATAACATTGCTAAATATATCAGAGAATCAGAATCGTTCTAGTCCAAGGCAGAAAAGTAAGAAGTGTATTTCAGTTTCTCATTTATTCTGCGTGGTCATCTGTGAAGAAGTGGGTCCCAAGTGAGAAGAAGCCCACAGAAGAGGGGCGTAAATGTGAAGACTCAAGATGCAGGAGGACAGAGGGTCAGATGAAGGGGTGGCCATAGTGGTGCTGGCTGCAGCTGGCTGCTATTTCTGCTACCTTGCAGTGGATGCCACCTGCCCAGATATGCCTTCCAGGACTAACCCAGCAAAGAAAACATCTACTAGTTTTTACGCATTTTTGTAAAATGATTTTGTACATGTAGGATATGAATGAACAGTTTACAAATTACATATTAACTAATAATACATCTGAAGTACCTCTGTAGTAAAATAGGAAGAAAAAAAAAAACAAGAAAAAAGAGAAATTTATAAATATAGAAACCAGACAAACAAGATCCAACATACGTATTTCTGAAAGCCTTGAAGAAGAAAATCAAAACAATGGAATAGAATTAATATTTACAACTATAATCCAATAACACTTTCCTGGTGGGGAAAAAGATCTGAATCTACATATTGAAAGGGCATACCAGATTGGTCAACTTTAAACATATCCTAGAAAATTATTATACTTCACTACAAAGAAAAAAAAAAATTACCTGCTCTCCCTGGCAGAAAAACCAAGTTACTGTCAAAGGACAGCAATCAGTTTGGCATCAGAGTTCCCAACAATATTTAAAGCCAGAAAATAGTAAGCAACATCTACAAGATAATCTGGGGGGCGGGGGGGGATGTGTATCAAGTATTTTACATGCAGCCAAACTGTTATATCTATAATAAGACTATAGAAAAACAATTTTCAGTATGCAAAAAGTAAGGGACTATTATACTCGAGTCCTTCCTGAAGTCAAGCTGCACTAAACTAAGAGAGGATTAAGAAAACATCAGCAAAGAGACTGGTGGTGAGCAATGAATATATTTAACTGTAGATCTAAGACTAAAAACAAAGGTGGGTATTAGAATAGTGTATAAATTATATATGCTCTGACAATGTAGTAATAACTAAACAAAAAATGAGATAAGGGGGAAAGAAAGAAGGAAGTAGAATAAGCTCGCTGATTGTCTCATAGATAATAAGTAGGAGTTAAAGGATATCATTTAAAGCCAACAAACTGAATATTCTAAACTAAAGCATATGTACAAGGACAAGAATAAACGTTAAGAAAGATAATTCTATTAACTAAAGTGGATAGTGGAGGACATAGAGGGGAATGATAAGGAGAAGGTTTTAAGTTCTCTCATTTTTGTTCCAAGTAGCAAACTAATAGTCAATATGTATTGAAAAAAGAGACAAAGGTTTTATGAATATTGGTATAAAGGTAATCATGAGAACAAAAATATAAACTTTCCTAAATATCAAAAGAATCATAAAATACACACAAATAAAACAGAACAAAGAAAATTGATCACACAGTATTCTGAAAGATCACTGTATTCTGTTTTCTATGTGTAAACATGACATAATGACCAAACATGGCAGTAGTATCAATGCATATATAAGTGGGTTTAGATGACCTATTAAAAGAAAAAGATTTTCAGATTGTCTCACAAAGTAAAACCTAACTCTATGCTCTATATAAGACATGGCCTAAAATTTAAAAATTAGCAAAGATGTACTGGGCAAATGCAAATTAGAAAAAAAAAAAAAGCAAAAGTTATAATTTTAATATCAGACAAAGTAGCATTCAGGCAAAAAAAAGTATTAAATAAGACAAAGAAGGACATTTTATAATGCCGAAGACTATAACTTACTATGACTATATAGTAGTCATGAATATCTGTGCAACAAATAACATAGCAGGAATAACATAAAGTAGAAAGACTGGAGAACTAGAAACATGCTTATAATGACTTTAATACATGTCCAAGACATGTATTTAATCCCAGTCCAAGACAGTCCAAAGAAACAACAAAGGTAAAAATTTAGAAGAACTAAACAACATTGATGGGCTTATTTATAAGATGGATAAAAGGTTTGCATATCTTTTACTACAAAATGTTATGTGATGGTGTAACAGTTTTATATTGCTGCATAACAAATTACCCCCAAAATCCCATAGTTTAAAACAACATACGTAGATTATTTCACAATTTCTGTGGGTCAGGGGTTCAGTAGTGATGTAGCTGGGTGGTTTTGACTCAAGGTCTCTCATGAGATTATAGTCAAGATGTTGACTGGGATTGCAGTCATGTAAAACTTGACTGGGGGGGCTGGAGGATCTGATAACAAATCTATTCATTCACAGAGTTGTTGGCTAGAGGCCTAAAAGCCTAGCCATGTGGACCAGTCCATAGAGCTTCCTGAGTGTCTGCATGACACAGCAACTGACTTCCCCCAGAAGAAATGATCCAAAAAGGAGAGGAAGGCTGAAACCACAATGCCTTTTTATGACCTAATTTCAGAAGTGATATACCATTACCTCTACCACATTCTATTAATTAGAAGCAAGTACCCAAGTACCACCCATATTCAAGGAGAGATGCTTCTTCTTTTGAAGAGAGGAGTATCAAAGAATTTCTGGGCATGTTTTTTTTTTTTTTTAACTTTTTATTTTGAAATAATTTCAAACATACAGGACAATTACAAAAATAATACAAATTCCATATAGAGAACTCCAATATATCCCCACCAATTCACCAATTTTACCACTTTTTTCTGTATCATTCTATCATCATCATCATTCTCTCTCTCTCTCTCTCTCTCTCTCTCTCTCTCTCTCTCTTTCTTTCTCATTATCACTCTATTTTCTAAACATTTGAGAGCAGGATGGACACATCATACTTCTTGAACACATAATACTTCCATGTACAAGGACATTTACTTAGGTAATCACCTTAAGTTCAATGATCTAACTCAAGAAAATTTATGTTGCCATTAAGCCTACTTTCTATACGCCAATTCTTTTTCTTATGTGTCAGTAATATCTTTTAGAACCTATTCTCCTCCAACTGGGTATGTTTTAAAACCACCACAAATGGCATGCCAAAAGTAAAAGTTTGGATTTTCTTTTTATTAAATGAAAATTTGACTTTTGAGTATATATTCTGCTCTTAATGCTCAGATAGCAGGGATTTTTTTAATCCCCCAAAATACTCACTCTAGAGCTTGTTAACTTTTTGAGTCTTGCTTTGACAGTAGTCATTCAATAGACATAAGAAAAAGGAAGAAAGGGAAGATTAAAAAGTTAGCAAGAGATACACAAAGACAACATGTGTTCAGCATGACTCACTAATGGGAATACTCTAAAATTATCTGGCTTGCTTGGAAGCCAGGAGATAGTACAATTTAGGGATTTGGACTTCAACTTGCTTGTGTTGAAGGAACTTTGCCTTGATCATGAGTCTCAAGCAGAGGGCAGAATAAGAGGAAAAATATATAAAGTACTAAGTCTGTGATACTTATCTCCAACTAGGATAAAAACTACTTATGGACAGCCATATCTTTTTTCCTTCCCTTTCTATCTATTTAGATGCTCTACAATGAACTAACAGAGATCAAGATAAAAAGTATGGTCACTGTTCATTTCACATACAATTTTATAATTACAAAACAGCTAAAACTGAAGCCCTAATTCTGCTATGTGAATGAGCTCATGGGAAATAATATTTTTATTTTTATTCACCTTTATAAAAAAAAAAAAAAAAAAAAAAAAAAAAAAACACCTCAGGTTAAGCAGATCTTAGCATTGTCCAGAATTTAAAAACAAAACCAAATAAGCAACCCTAAAGCACAATACTATACTTCTCTAAAAAACTGAATGAAAAAAATCTCCAAATGACAGAAGATAAATTGAGCACATCTGGAATTCCTTTCAAGGCAAATAATCAGTGGCTCACTATATAGAACCAACTGCAAGAGTTCAATTATCATGAACATCCACCACATTTAAATTATTGGAATGAACAGTTTCCTTTCCAGATGAGGTCTGTTCCCACAAGGCTATGGCCTTGGATGAGATTATTGACCTTTTCTCACTCCTTGGAAAGGCATTATACAAGTTTTTATTCCATCATGCCTTCACACAATCCAAACACTTACCCGGTGGACCAAGTTCTGGGGTGTTCCTTAAATTTTAGCATCTGGAAAATGTGAATAATGTTTCTGACAATTACAATAATTAAAACTTTAGGTTCCTTTTGTCCATTTTTCCCAGAGCTTTTCTCTTATTAATTTACAAAAATAGATTATTATAGGGCCAATTTAAAACACATATAATACAAGAGAGTAACAAGTCTAAGGTCTACTCCACAGAGAATGTGGCCTTAGATAAGCCTTCCAAACTCTTTTTGCTTCAGTTTCCATTTTCCAAAATGGGAATAGTAACATTCCTTCTTATCATAAGCTTACAATAAGCAGTTAATAATTTAATGGGAAGCGGCTGTGGCTCAGTCAGTGGGGCTCCCGTTTACCATATGGGAGGCCCCGGGTTCAGTTCCCGGGGCCTCCTGGTGAGGGCGGGCCCGCCCGCACGGTGTGGTTGGCTGACCCAGCGAGCACAAGCAGCAAGGGGGGGATAAATGAATAAATAGGTAAAATCTTAAAAAAAAAATAATAATAATAATAATAATAATAATAATAATTTAATATTCACTGAGCAATATCATTAGCTGTGCTCATTTTAACAAAATCCACAGAATTCAAACTATGTATTCTAGTACAGAAGTTGACAAACTAAGATCTGCAGGCCAATCTAGCCCATGGCCTGTTTTGTACAGATCATGACCTAAAAATGTTTTTTACATTTTTAAAAGATTGTAACCATAAAAGAAAAAGGAGATAATACCAAAGCCAGATAAAGATATAAAAAAAGAAAATTACAGACAAATTTCCCTAATGAATATAGAAGCAAAAATCCTCAACAAAATACTTGCTAATCAAATCCAACAACACATTAAAAGAACTATTCATCATGATCAAGTGTGTTTTATACCAGTCATGCAAGAGTGGTTCAAACACAAGAAAATCAATAGGGTAATACATCACAATAATAAATCAAAGAACAAAAATTACATGATCATCTCGATTGACACAAAAAGGCCTTTGACAAAATCCTTTCTTGATAAAAAGACTCCAAAAAATAGGAATTGAAGGAAACTTTCTCAACATGATAAAGGGCATATATGAAAAACCCACAGTGAACATTGTACTTGATGAAAGACTGAAAGCTTTCCTGTGGAGACTGGGAATAAGACAAGGATGCCCACTGTCACCACTGTTGTTCAATATAGTGCTAGAGGTACTAGCTAGAGAAATAAGGCAAGAAAAAGAAATAAAAGGTCTCCAAACTGGAAAGGAAAAAGTAAAACTTTCACTATTCACAGATATGATCTTATACCTAGAAAGTCCTGAAAAATCTACAACAAATCTACTAGAGCTAATTAAAGAGTTCAGCAGAGTGGCAGGATACAAGATAAATATGCAAAAATATCAGTAGTGTTTCTAAACACTCGTAAAGAGCAATCTGAGGGGAAGTGAGGGAAAAAATTTCCATTTACAATAGTAACTAAAAGAAATATTTAGGAATAAACTTAACCAAGGACATAAAGCACCTGTATTCAGAAAACTACAATGCATAGCTAAAAGAAATCAAAGAAGACTTAAATAAATGGGAGAACATTCCATGTTCATGGATTGGAACACTGATTATTGTTAAGATGTCAATTCTATTCAAGTTGATATACAAATTCAATGCAATCCTGATAAAAATTCCAACTGCCTTTTTGAAGTACAAAAGTGTTTAAGTTTGAGGAGGTCCCATTTACTCAATTTTTTTTGTCATTGCTTATGGTTTGGATGTAAGGTTTAAGAATGCACTACCAGGTTTTGAAACATTGAATATGTTTTTGAAGATGTTTCCCTACTTTTCTTCTAGGAGCTTTATGGCTCCAGCTTTTATATTTAGGTCTTTGATCCATTTTGAGTTAATTTTTGTATAAGGTGTGGGATAGGGGTCCTCTTTGTTTTAGCTACAGATATCCAGGTTACCTAGCACCATTGTTGAACAGACTCTTCTGCTCCAGCTGGGTGGGCTTGACAGCCTTGTCAAAAATCACTTGAGGGAAGCGGCTGTGGCTCAATCAGTGGGGCTCCCGTTTACCATGTGGGGGGCCCCGGGTTCGGTTCCCGGGGCCTCCTGGTGGGGGCGGGCCCGCCCGCGAGGTGCGGTTGGCTGACCCAGTGAGCAAGGGCAGCAAGGGGGGGATAAATGAATAAATAAATAAAAATCTTAAAAAAAAAAAAAATCACTTGATCATAGATGTAAAGGTCTGTTTCTGAACAGCTTATTTCTCCAACACTTATAGTTCTCTGTCTTTTTAATAGTGGCCATTCTGATAGGTGTGAAACAATATCTCATTGTAGTTTTGATTTGCATTTCCCAATCATGAGAGATGCTGAGCATTTCTTCATGTGTTTTTCTGCCATTTGTATTTCTTCTTTAGAGAAATGTCTATTCAAGTCTTTCGCCCATTTTTTAATTGGGTCATTTGTCTTTTTATTGCTGAGTTGTTACATCTCTTTATATATCCTGGATATTAAACCCTTATCAGATATGTGATTTCTAAAGATTTTTTTCCACTGAGTTGACTGCCTTTTCACCCTTCTGACAAAGTACTGTGAGGTGCAAAAGTGTTTAATTTTGAGGAGGTCCCATTTATCTATTTTTTCTTTTGTTGCTCATGCTTTGGGTGTAAGGTCCAAGAAACCACCACCTATTACAAGGACTTGAAGATGTTTCCCTACATTTTCTTCTAGTAGTTTTATGGTCCTGGCTTTTATATTTAGATCTTTGATCCATTTTGAGTTGATTCTTGTATAGGGGGTGAGATAGGGGTCTTCTTTCATTCTTTTGGTTATAGATATCCAGTTGTCCCAACACCATTTGTTGAAGAGACTATTTTTTCCCATTAGCGTGGGCTTGGTAGGTTTGTCAAAAACCAGTTGACTGTATAGGTGAGGGTATATTACTGGATTCTCAACCCTATTCCACTGATCAAAGTGTCTATCTTTATGCCAGTACCATGCTGTTTTGACCACTGTAGCTTTGTTATATGTTTCAAGATCAGGCGGTGAAATTCCTCCCACATTGCTCTTCTTTTTTAGAATGCTTTTGGCTATTTGGGTGCACTTACCCTTCCAGATGAATTTGGTAATTGCCTTCTCTAATTCTGCAAAGTAAGCTGTTGGGATTTTGATTGGTACTGCACTGAATTTATAAATCAGTTTGGGCAAGATTGACATCTTCACGATATTTATTCTTCCAATCCATGAACATGGAATGTCTTTCCATTTGTTTAGGTCATTTTAAATTTATTTTAGCATTGTTTTGTAGTTTTCCACATATAGGTCCTGTACTTCTTTGGTTAAATTAACTCCTAGGTATTTGAGTCTTTTTGTTGCTATTGAAAATGGAATTTTCCCCCTGATTTCCTCCCCAGGATGTTCAGTACTAGTGTACAAAAACATTACTGATTTTTGCATGTTGATCTTGTATCCTGCCACTTTGCTGAACTCATTTATTAGTTCAAGTAGCTTTGTTGTGGATACTTCAGGATTTTCCAAGTACAGGATCATGTCATCCACAAACAGTGAGTGTTTTACTTCCTCGTTTCCTATTTGGATGCCTTTAATTTTTTTTTCTTGTCTAATTGCCCTAGCTAGAACTTCTAGTATAATGTTGAATAACAATGGTGAAAGTGGGCATCCTTGTCTTGTTCCTGATCTTAGAGGGAAAGCTTTCAACCTTTCCCCATTGAGTATGATGTTGGCTGTGGGTTTTTCATATACGCCTTTTATCATATTGAGGAATTTTCCTTTTATTCCTACCTTTTGAGTGTTTTTATCAAAAAATTATGCTGGATTTTATCGAATGCCTTTTCTGCATCTATTGAGATGATCATGTGGTTTTTTTCCTTCAATTTGTTAATGTGGTATATTACATTGATTGATTTTCTTATGTTGAACCAGCCTTGCATACCAGGAATAAATCCCATTTGGTCGTGATGTATAAGTCTTTTGATATGCTGTTGGATTCGATTTG
>JAKSZT010053896.1:2306984-2338189 GCA_026826555.1 Tolypeutes matacus
TGCTCGCTGGGTCAGCTAACCACGCCGTGCGGGCGGGCTTGCCTTCACCAGGAGGCCCCGGGTTCTATGGTAAACGGGAGCCCTACTGATTGAGCCACAGCCGCTTCCCTGATTTATTAATGTAGTGTATTATGCTGATTGATTTTCTTGTGTTGAACCACCCTTGCATGCCTGGTATAAAATCCACTTGATCATGATGAATAATTTTTTTAATGTGTTGTTGGATTCAATTACCAAGTATTTTGTTGAGGATTTTTGCATCCACAGTCATTAGGGAAATGGATTTCTAATTTTCTTTTCTTTTCTTTTCTTGTTATATCTTTATCAGGCTCAATTTTTTGGAAAAGTTTGAGTAAGATCGGTATTCTTTGAATGCCTGGAAGAATTCACCAGTGGAAGCCATCTGGTCCTGGGCTTTTCATTTTGGGAAGTTGTTTGCTGACTGTTTTAATCTATTTGTGATTGGTTTGTTGGAATCTTCCATTTCTTCTAGGGTCAGTGTAGGAATGAACTACTAATTCCCATTAAGAAACAGTGGTTGAAAAGGTTAAGCAACTAGTCCCAGGGTGTCACTTGTCCAAGAAAGACGAAGGAGGCAGGGGTGGAAAGTGGCACCACAAGTAACAACTAATAACTCAGTAGTAGGTAATACCAAATATTTTATATACATTCTCTTATTTGAGCTTCATCCCTAAAACATCATCCCTAAAAACAGGTTCAACTCATTGGTGTGCTGGTAAATAACTGGCCCTCCATGGAAGAAAAATATGTGCATATCTATACACATACAATTTATTAAATATTTTAGTGATATAAACTAAAGGATGTGTAGCACACAACTTACAAATAATATACAATATTCTTATCTTGAAAACCATGTACCCAGTTGACTCTCACAGAATGTTTTCATTCATTTTTTGAACAACTCTTGTATCTATAGGCAACCTATGGTTGTAATTCAACCATTGTTTAACAGTCCTAATCTGCTAACTTTTTCCAATAAATTTATTGTTAATAAATCTGATATGTGATTTGTTAAATTGCCATTTCTCACCCTCATATGAATTACATTCATTAAACTGAAACCTCCTTCAGCTTTAGTGCTACCGATTGTAATAGTGTTAACTATCTTTTTAGATTTTTGTCTACTTACAGGGATTCTATATTCCTCTCTACAAAATTCTGAAAATCATTCAAATCAATTTCATTTTTTTAAATTTCACTTAAATGGTACAATATTTTTCCTATCAGCTATCCATGGCAAAATCAATTCTTCATTAGACCAAGTAGGTGGTTCTAAAAAATAAAATATTTAAAAATGTGTTCATAGTTGTTTTGTCTAATAAAATACATAAATTCATTATTTTCTAGTGACATTTTCCTAGGAAGAGCTTTGAATTTATTTTTATTTAATGGTATGTCTTTAAACTTATCTGACTTAATCAAATATTCAGCTTGAGATTCATGCCTTCCAATACTACCTTTTAATTTCCCAAAACTTTTATATTACATTTGACTAATTTTTTTTTTGCTTTCTGGATGCTAGCTGATCTTGACTGCAATGCAATTAAAAGTAAGGAAAATTCTTCAAGAATGCCAATCATTAAAACAAGGTCTTCTAAGAAACTAATGTTAGCTAATCTCTTTCAAATCATAAGAAGAAGAAAGAGAAAAGTGCACATATAATGCAGGATATGAATGCCATACAACAGTAGCAGCTCATTAACTACATGCCACCGCCTTGATCTCAGTGCTTGACAAATTTTAATAATTACAAATTTTTTAGCTACAGTCTCTAGGTCAGCCTTACTTTTATTAGATGGATGATAAATAGAATAAATTTCATCCAGAATTTTTTAAACAATTACTCTGTTTTATTTCAGATGCTGAATTGCAATTGATGATTTAAACAGTGCCAAATGATTTTAGGAAAATTTTCTAACAACTTTGTAGTTACTCCACACTTCCTTCCCAGTATTGTACCAGCACCATTAAAACAATTTGCTTTCAAATATTAATTATTAAAGCCACAATCATTTAGAGTAGACAATAATGTATTGGAAATACACTCTGTTCTGGCTGATGACAATTATTTTAAAGCAACAAATATCATTACCAGTACAGAAGCTAACTGAATTGTGTACTGGAGATTAAGTGCTTTTCTTTGAAATTTTAGTTGCCTTATCAATTGGCACAGATTTTGGCATTCTCTTCTATAATATTAAATATTTTCATATTAATTTCTTTTGCAGTATGTTCTGCTATTCTTGTTGCATTGCATTATTTATGTAAACAATTGCTTAGATCTAATTGTCTTTTTCTTTTAATTCTATTGGCCACCTTCACCACCAATAAAGACCTATTATGTTTTACTAAACTGTAAACAGTATTAAAAACTATTATAAAAGCATGAATATTTTTATTGTTTTGTTTATTCACTAAATTGGAAATTGAGTCATTAGTTTATTCTTTAAACATATCTTGAATTTTAGTACAGTCTTTAGAAATATCATGTTTCCTAATTTTGTTGTTGACAAGTTTGCCTAGTAGTTATTTTTTTTATTTTTAAATGTTTTTATTAGAGAAGTGGTGAATTTACAAAACAATATTGCTGATGTTTGGAATTCCCATACGACACCTCTCCACCAACACACTACATTGTTGTGGAAAATTTGGTACAGATTATGAGACAATATCATCAGACTATTGCCACTAACTATGAGCTATAGCATACATTTGGTATATTTTTTCCATACCTCCCCCCAATATTTACACAGTACATCTTTGACATTGATGCAAGAATAGCATAGTATTGCCGGCAACTATAGTCCATAGGTTACATTAATTGTATTTTTCTATGCTTCTCCATATTTTTACCACCTTGCAATAGTGTTGTACATTTGTTCTATTTCATAGAAGGACATTCTTGTATTTGTACAATTAACCACAATTCTCATCCACCTCTGAATTCACTATGTTATTCAGTCCCTAGATTATTCTCTTTCTTTCAATTGATATTTATATCTCTCGACTACCCTTTTCAGCCACAATCCCATTTATAAATCAGTTGCATTAGTTCTACTCACTATAATGTATTACCATCAAGTAATTTCCACACTTTGACAGTCACATTAATTAAAACTTCGACGTGCATTAAGCATCAGTACTCTCTCAGCCCTCCTCTTATCTCCTAATAACCTATACTCTAAGTTTTAACTCGATGTGTTTATTCTTTGTATTCAGTTCATATTAGTGAGACCATGCAATATTTGTCCTTTTGTGTCTGGCTTATTTCACTTAGCATAACATCTTCAAGGTTCATCCATGTTATATATGTCCCAATTTCATTTCTTCTTACAGCAGTATAGTATTCCATCGTACGTATATGCCACGTTTTGTTTACCCATTCATCAGTTGATGAACACTTGGGTTGTTTCTATCTTTTGGCAATTGTGAATAACATCACTATGAACATCGGTGTGCAAATGTTTGTTTTCTATTTCTTTGAAAAATGTTGGAATTTTTATTGGGATTGCATTAAATTTGTATGTCAATTTGGGTAGAATTGACATCTTAATGACATTAGTCTTCCAATCCATAAGCATTGAGTGTTCTTCCATTTATTTAGGTCTTTTAAAATTTCTTTTAGCAATGCATTGTCGTTTTCTAAATACAAGTGCTTTATGTCTGTGATGGCTAGGCTAATGTGTCCACTCAGCCAGGTAATTGTGCCTAGTTGTTTGGTCAAGCAAGCACTGGGCTAAATGTAATACAAGGACATTTATGGACTTAAGTCATGAGTGAGTTTACTGCATAGATGACTGCTTACATCTACAATTCAACCAGGGAGATTTTATCCAATCAGATAAATGTCTTAAAAAGAGAAGTGATTTTATCATTCAGAGAGAATTTCCCAGCTCGGTCTTTGGACAGCCAACATTGCCTGGGAGCTCCTCAGTGACCTTCAATCAGAGTCCCTGGTTTGCAGCTTGCCTGCGGAATCTGGACTTGTGCATCCCCATGGTCACGTGAGAGAATTTTATAAAATCTCATACTATTTAAGATAGCTCCTGTTGATTCTGTTTCCCTAGACTACCCTGACTAATACAATGCCCTTGGTTAAGTTGATTCCTAAATATTTGATTCCTTTAGTTGCTATCGTAAATGGAATTTTTTTTCCCTGACTTCCTCCTCAGATTACGCATTACTAGTGTATAGAAACACTACTGATTTTCACGTATTAATCTTGTATCCTGCCAGTCTGCGGAAGCCATTTATCAGCTCTAACAATTTTGTTGTAGATTTTTCGGGACTTTATAAGTATAGGATCATATCATCTGCAAATAGCAAAAGTTTTACTCCTTCCTTTCCAATTTGAAAGACTTTTTTTTTTTCCTTGCCTGATTGCTCTAGCTAGAACCTCTAGCACTATACTGAGCAATAGTAGTGACAGTGGGCATCCTTATTTTGTTCCCAATCTCAACAGGGAAAGCTTTCAGGCTTTCACCATTGAGTACAATGTTCACTGTGGGATTTTCATATATGCCCTTTATCATGTTGAGAAAATTTCCTTCAATTCCTATCTTTTGGAGTATTTTTATTAAGAATGGATGCTGTATTTTGTCAAATGCATTTTCTGCATCAATTGATATGATCATGTGATTTTTCTTCTTTATTAATGTGATGTATTACCCTATTAATTTTCTTGTGTTGAGCCACCCTTGCATGCCTGTTATAAAACTCACCTGATTATGATGAATAAATTTTTTAATGTGTCACTGGATTCATTGAAGATTTTTGCATCCATATTCATTTGGGAAATGGGTCTGGGTCTGTAATTTTTTTTTTTTTTTTTTTTTTCAGGTACTAGAGCTTGACCCCAGGACCTCATATGTGGGAAGGCAGCACTCAACCACTGAGCTACATCAGCTTCTCTGAGTTGTTTTTCTCATTCGTTTTGCTTGTTGTTTGCTTTTGTTTTTTTCAACAGGAACTGGGAAACAAACCTGGGACCTCCCATGTGGGAAGCAGGTGCTCAGCCGCTTGAGCAACATCCACTCCCTCCCTGTAATTTTCTTTTTTCATAATATTATTATCTAGCTTTGGTATTGGGGTGAGATCAGCTTCATTGAATGAGTTTGGTAGCATTCCTTCTTGTTCATTTTTTTTGAATAGTTTGAGTAAGACTGTATTAAATCTTCTTTGAATGCTTGGTAGAAATCACCTGTGAAAACATCTGGTCCTGGACTTTTTATTTTCGGGCGTTGTTTGATGACTGTTTCATTCTCTTTACCTCTTATTGGTTTGTTGAGATCTTCGATTTCTTCTAGGTTCAGTGTAGGCTGTTCATACATCCTAGGAATTTTTCCATTTCATCTATGTTGTCTAGTTTGTTGGTGTACAGTTGTTCATAGTATCCTCATATGATTTCTTTTATTTCTGTGAAGTCAGAAGTAATGTCCTCATTTCCATTTTTTATTTTATTTATTTGCATCTTCCTTTTTTCCTTGTCAGTCTAGCTAAGAGTTTGTCGATTTTGTTAATCTTTTTGAAGAACCAACTTTTGGTTTTGTTAATTCTATTATTATTTTTTGTTCTCAATTTCATTTATTTCTGCTCTGATCTTTGTTATTTAATTCCTTCTGTTGCTTTGGGAATAGTTTGCTGTTCTTTTTCTAGTTCCTCCAGTAGTATAGTTAGTCATTGATTTTAGCTCTTTATTCTTTTTAAATAAGTATTGAGGGCTATTAATTTCCCTCTCAGCACTGCCTTCACTGCATGCCATAGGTTCTGACAGGTTGTGTTCTCATGTTCATTTGTCTCAAGATATTTATTGATTTCTCTTGCAATTTCTTCTTTGATCCACTGACTACTTAATAGCGTATTGTTTAATCTTCATATATTTGTGAGTAACGCTGCTATGGACATAGGTGTGTAAATGTCTATTTGTGTCATTGCTCTCAGTTCTTCTGAGTATGTACTCAGTCGTGGTATTGCAGGGTCATGTGGCAAGTCTGTATTCAACTTCTTTAGGAACTGCCAAACAGTCCTCTACAGTGGCTGTACCATTCTCCATTCCCATCAACAGTGAATAAGTGTTCCTATCTCTCCACATCCTCTCCAACACTAGAAGTTCTCTGTAATAGTGACCACTCTGATAGGTGTGAAATGATATCTCACTGTAGTTTTGATTTACATTACCCTAATCATGAGTGATGTTGAGCATTTTTTCATGTGTTTTTTTGCCATTTGTGTTTCTTCTTTGGACAAATGTCTATTCAAGTCTTTTGTGCATTTATTAATTGGGTTGTTTGTTTTTTTACTGTTGAGTTGTAATATCTCTTTAGATATCCTAGATATTAAACCCTTATCGGATATGTGATTTCCAAATATTTTTTCCCATTTAGTTGGCTGCTTTTTCACCCTTTTGACAAAGTTCTTTGAGGTGCAAAAGTGTTTAATTTTGAGGAGGTCCCATTTATCTATTTTTGTTCTTGTTGTGTGTGCTCTGGGTGTAAGGTCAAAGAAACACCACTTACTACACAGTCTTGAAGATGTTTCCCTACATTTTCTTCTAGTAGTTTTATGGTCCTGGCTTTTACATTTAGGCCTTTGATACATTTTGAGTTGATTCTTGTATAGGGAGTGAGTGAGATAGGGTTCCTCTTTCACTCTTTTGGTTATAGATATCCAGTATTCCCAGCACCATTTGTTGAAGAGACTGTTTTGTCCGATTAACATGGATTTGGTAAATTTGTCCAAAACCAGTTGAACATAGAGGTGAGGATTTAGTTCTGGATTCTCAATTCTATTCCACTGATTGAGGTGTCTGTCTTTATGCCAGTACCATGCTGTTTTGACCAGTGTAGCTTTGTAATATATTTCAAGCTCAGGCAGTGAAATTCCTCCCATGTCGTTCTTCTGTTTTAGAATGCTTCTGGCTATTCAGGTGCACTTTACCTTCCAAATGAATTTGGTAATTGCCTTTCTAATTCTGTAAAGTAGGCTGTTGGAAATTTGATTGGTATTGCATTGAATCTATAAATCAGTTTGAGTAGGATTGACATCGTCACGATACTTAGTTTTCAAATTCATGAACGTGAAATGTCTTTCCATTTGTTTAGGTCTTCACTGATTACTTTTAGCATTGTTTTTAAGTTTTCTGCATATAGGTCCTGTACTTCTTTGGTTAAATTAATTCCTAGGTATTTGAGTCTTTTTGTTGCTATTGTAAATGGAATTTTTCCCCTGATTTCCTCCTCAGATTGTTCAGTACTAGTGTAGAAAAACATTACTGATTTTTGAGTGTTGTTCTTGTATCCTGCCACTTTGCTGAACTCATTTATTCGCTCAAGTAGCTTTCGAGGATACTTCAGAAGTTTCTAAATGTAGGATCATGTCATCTGCAAAATAATGAGAGTTTTACTTCCACTTTTCCTATTTGGATGCTGTATTAGTCAGCCAAAGGGGTGCTAATGTAAAATACCAAAAATGGGTTGGTCTTTATAAAGGGGATTTATTTGGGGTAGACGTCCACAGATACCAGGGCATAAAGCATTAAGTTTCTTCTCTCACCACAGTCCATTGCCACGTGTTAGAGCGACAGCTGCTGGCGTTTATCAGGGTTCAGGCTTCTGGGGTTCCTCTCTTCCCGGGGCTGCGTTTCTCTCCAGGCTTAGCTCCTGTTTCCTCCACAAGGTCAGCTGTAGACGATTAGGCAAACGGCTTGCTTCTCTTCCCCTGGGGCCTTCTTTCCAACATCAAAACTGCTTCTCAAAAGACTGCTTCAACTGTCCTTTGCCTTGCCTTTTATATTTGATTCCCCACCTACCAAGGGGTGGGGCTCAATGCCCTACTGACGTGGCTCAGTCAACGCCCTAATCATAACTTAATCATGCCCAGATTAACAGATCAGTTTACAACCATAATCCAATTATATTTTTGGAATTCATAATTACATCTAATTCCCCAACGGTTACAGATGCCTTAAATTTTTTTTTCTTGTCTAACTGCTCTAACTAGAACGTCTAGAACAATATTGAATAACAATGGTGACAGTGGACAATCCTTGTTCTGGATCTTAGAGGGAAAGCTTTCAACCTTTCCCCGTTGAGTATGATGTTGGATTTGGGTTTTTCATATATGCTTTTTATCATATTGAGGAACTTTCCTTCTTTTCCTATCTTTTGAAATGTTTTTATCAAGAAAGGATGTTGGATTATGTCCAATGCCTTTTTTGATTGATTGAGATGATCATGTGGGTTTTTTTCCTTCAGTTTGTTAAGGTGGTCTATTACGCTGATTGATTTTTTTTATGTTGAACCAGCCTTACATACCAGGAATAAATCCCACTTGGTCGTTATGTACAACTCTTTTGATATGCTGGTGGATTTGATTTGCAAGTATTTTGTTGAGAATTTTTGCATCTATGCTCATTAGAGAGATTAGTCTGTAATTTTCTATTCTTGTAGTATCTTTATCTGACTTTGGTATTAGGATGATGTTGGCTTCATAAAATGTGGTGGGTAATTTTCCGTTCTCTTCAATTTTTTGGAAGAGTTTAAATAGCACTGGTGTTAATTTTTGCTGAAATGCTTGATAAGAATTCACCTGTGAAGCCATCTGGTCCTGGACTTTTCATTGTTGGGAGATTTTTTATGACGATTCAATCTCTTTAAATGTGATTGGTTTAAGTTCTTGTATTTCTTGTAGCATCATTGTAGGTTGTTTGTGCATTTCTAGTAATTTTCCCATTTCATCTAGGTTGTCAGCTTTGTTGGCATATAGTTTCTCATAATATCCTCTTATGATTTTTTTTTAATTTTTTTACTTTTTCAAAGATACTTAGATTACATAAATGTTACACAAAAAATATAGGGATTCCCATATTCCCCATTTCCCACATCTCCCACAACCTCCCACATAAACATCCTTCATTAGTGTGGCACATTCATGGCAATTGATAAACATATCCTGGGGCTTTGCCAATAAGCATGGACCATAGTCCACATTGTAGTCTACACTGTCTTCCACACAGTTCTGCATGTTATGTGATGATATAAAATGGCCTGTATGTGTCGTTGCAATGTCACTCAGGACGATTCCCAAGTCCCGAAAAAGCCCCCGTATTACAACTGTTTTTCCCTCTCCCTGACCCCAGAGCCTCCAGTGGCCACTGGCTCCACATCAATGTTGCAATTTCTTCCATTGCTAGAATCACAATATGTCTATAGTAGAATACCAGTAAGTCCACTCTAGTCCATAGTAGAATACCAGTAAGTCCACTCTAGTCCACTCTATTCTCTTCCCCCAATCCTGAGAATTCTGGGGTGGTAATGTCCACTCCACCTCCAAATGAGAGGGGGCTTATATCCCATGGGGAGGATGGATGGGACTATGCTGCCTGCAGCTGCAGACTCTCTCCATTCCCTGGGACAGCCGTTGTCCATCATCATTTCCCCACTCTTATGATCCTTTTTGTTTCTGTGGGGTCAGTCGTAACTTCACCTGTTTCATTTCTCATTGTATTTATTTGCATCTTCTCTCTTTTTTTTCTTTGTTAGTCTAGCTAGGGGTTTGTCATTTTTATTGATCTTCTCAAAGAACCAATTTTTGGTTTTGTTTTCTCTATTTTTTGTTTGTTTGTTTGTTTGTTCTCAATTTCATTTATTTCTGCTCTAATCTTTATTATTTCTTTCCTTCTGCTTGCTTTGGGATTGGTTTGCTATTCTTTTTCTAGTTTCTCCAGTTGTTCAGTTAGGTCTTTGAGTTTAGCTCTTTCTTCTTTTTTAATATAGGTGTTTAGGGCTATAAATTTCCCTCTCAAGACTGACTTTGGTTTATCCCATAAGTTTTGATAAGTTGTGTTCTCATTTTCATTTGTCTCAATATATTTACTGCTTTCACTTGCAATTTCTTCTTTGACCCACTGAAAATTTAAGAGTGTGTTTTTTGGCCTCCACACATTTGCAAATTTACTTTTTTCCTGTCTATTACTGATTTCCAGTTTCAGTCCAATGTGATCTGAGAAGGTGCTTTGCATAATTTAAACCTTTTTAGATTTATTGAGACATGCTTTGTGACACAATATGTGGTCTATCCTGGAGAAAGATCCATGGGCACTTGAGAAGAATGTATAACCCACTGAGTTTGGATGCAGCGTTCTGTATATGTCTGTTAGATCTAACTCTTTTATCATATTGTTAAAGTTCTCTGTTTCCTTGTTAATCTTCTGTCTAGTTATTCTATCTAATGTTGTGAGTGTGGTGTTGAATTCTACAGTGATTGTTGTAGAAATGTCTATTTCTCCCTTCCATTTTGCCAGGGTTTGTCTCATGTATTTTGGGGCACCCTGGTTAGGTGCATAGATATTTATAACTGTTATATCTTCCTGGTGGATTGTCCCTTCTATTAATATATAATGGCCTTCTGCATCTCTTATACTTTTTTGGCATTTAAAGTCTGTTTTATCTGCTATTAGTCTAGCTACCCTTGCTCTTTTTTGGTTACTATTTGCATGGAGTATCTTTTTCCAACCTTTCACTCTAAGCTGGTTTGTATCCCTGAGTCTAAGGTGAGTTTCTTGCAAGCAGCAAATGGATGGCTTATGTTCTTTTATCCATTCTGTCAGCCTGTATCTTTTAAAAAATATATATTTATTTATTAATCCCTCCCCCCCCCATTGTTTTTGCACTCGCTGTCTGCTTTTTGTGTGTTCTTCTGTGTCTGATAGTCTTCTCTTTAGACGGCACTGGGAACCAATCCTGGGGCCTTCCAGTGTGGGAGAGAGGCGCTCAATCTTTTGCGCCACCTCAGCTCCCTGGTCTGCTGCGTCTCTTACTGTCTCTCCTCCGTTTCTCTTTTTGTTGCATCATTTTGCTGTGCCAGCTCTCCATTTGGGCCAGCAATCTGTGTGGGCCAGCACTCCTGCACGGCCCAGCCTCCGTGTGGGCTAGCTCTCCACTCAGGCCAGCTCGCCGTGCAAGCCAGCTTGCCTTTCACCAGGAGACCCTGGGAATTGAACCCTGGACCTTCTATATGGTAGACGGGAGCGCAGTTGCTTGAGCCACATTCGTTTCCCAGCCTGTATCTTTTGATTGGGGAGTTTAATCTATTCACATTCAATGATATTACTGTAAATGCATTATTTATGTCCACCATTTTATTCTTTGGTTTTCATATGTCATATCATATTTTTGTCTGTTTTTTACTCTTTTGGTTATCCTTTCTGCTTTTCTTTCTCCTTTACTCTCTGCCAGGCCTCTCTCTCCAGTCTTTTTATTTCAGGTTCTAAGGTTTCTTTTAATATTTCTTGCAAAGGTGGGTTCTTTTTTACAAACTCTCTTAGTTTCTGTTTGTGAACATTTTATACAGAATCAACAGGAGATATTTGTCAATAATATAAGATCTTATAAGAGCCTCTCACGTGACCGTGGGGATGCACAAGTCCAGGCTCCACAGGCAGGCTGCAAACCAGGGGCTCTGATGAAAGTCCTATGAAAGGTCCTTGATGAGTTTCTGGGAGAAGTTGGCTGTTCAAAGATGAGCTGGGAAATTCTCTCTGAATGTTGAAATCACTTCCCCTTTTAAGGTATTCAGCTGATTGGATAAAAGCATCACTCATTGCTGGAGCAATCTCCTTGACTGATGCAGATGTAATCAGCCATCCACCCAGTAAACTCACTGGTGACCAAAGTCCATAAATGTTCTTGTATTACAATTAGCCCAGTGCTTGCTGGACCAAACACCTGGACACAATTACCCGGCCGAGTTGACACATTAGCCTAACCATCATACTCACCTTCATATTTGAAGGACAATTTTGCTGGATAAAGAATTCTCAGCTGGCAGTTTTTCTCTTCCAGTTTCCTAATTGTATTATACCACTGTCTTCTGACCTTCATGGTTTCTGATAAGAAATCTATGCTAAGTCTTACTGGGTGTCCCTAGTATGTGATGGTTTGCTTCTCCCTTGCTGCCCTAAGAATTTTCCCTTTATCTTTTTTTTTTTTTTTTTAAGATTTATTTTTATTTTTATTTAATTATCCCCTCCTTGCTGCTTGTGCTCATTGTGTCCATTTGCTGTGTATTTTTCTGTGTCTGCTTGTCTCCCTTTGTTGCGTCATCTTGTTGTGCCAGCTCGCTCACTGCACCATGCGGGCCATCAGCTCACTGAGCTGCGCGGGCTGGCTTGCCTTCACCAGGAGGCCCCAGGAATTGAACCCAGGGCTTCCCATATGGTAAACGGGAGCCCAACCAATTGAGCCACAGCCGCTTCCCTCCCTTTATCTTTGACATTTGACATTCTGAGTAGTATGTGTCTTGGAGCAGGTCTATTCAGATTTATTCTGATTGGGGTACGGTGCACTTCTTGGATATGTAAGTCCATTTCTTTCGTGAGAACTGGGAAATTTTCTGCTGTTATTTCCTCAAGTTTTCTTTCTGCCCTTTTCCCCTTCTCTTCTTCTGGAACTCTGGAACTCCCATGGCAATTACGTTGTTGTGTTTTGTGTTGTCATTCAACTCTCTGAGCCCCTGCTCAATTTTTTCCATTCTTTTCTCTCTCTGTTCTTTTCCCTCTTCAATTACAGCTGTTGTGTCTTTGGTATAATTTTTTCTTCTATTTTTTTGAGTCTACTGTTGTATGTCTCTAATGTGGGTTTTTTTTTTGTTGTTGTTGTTTTGTTTTGTTTCTAATATAGAGAATGTTTTTTTGTTTTTTTTTTTTAACTTTATTTTGTACATTTAATAATTGAAAACATAAGCAATAAAAAACTAAAAAGTAAACACAGATGAATAAATATATACATTTCTCAATTACATGTAATGGATACATGTAAATTTTTTTGTTGTTTTGTTTTTTGTTTGTTTTTTTGTTTTTTTGTGTGTGTGTGAATCAAACAATATATTACACAATATATTTGGTTCATAGTAATGCATTCATACAGTATTTGTCCTTTTGTGTTTGGCTTGCTTCACTCAACATAATGTCCTCCAGATTCATCCATGTTGCCATATGCTTTATGACTTCATTTCTTCTTACAGCTGCATAATATTCCATCGTGTGAATAGACCACAGTTTGTTTATCCATTCATCTGTTGATGGACACCTGGGTTGTTTCCAACTTTTGGCAATGATGAATAATGTGGCTATGAACATCGGTGTGCAGATGTCTGTTCGTGTCACTGCTCTCAGTTCTTCTGGGTATATACCCAGTAGTGGTATTGCAGGGTCACGTGGCAAGTCTATATTCAACTTCTTTAGGAACTGCCAAACAGTCCTCCATAGTGGTTGTACCATCCTGCATTCCCACCAACGGTGAAGAAGTGTTCCTATCTCTCCACATCCTCTCCAACACTTGTAGTTCTCTGTCTTTTTAATAGTGGCCATTCTGATAGGTGTGAAATGATATCTCATTGTAGTTTTGATTTGCATTTCCCTAATCGTGAGTGATGCTGATCATTTCTTCATGTGTTTTTTTGCCATTTGTATTTCTTCTTCGGAGAAATGTCTATTCAAGTCTTTGGCCCATTTTTTAATTGGGTCATCTGTCTTTTTATGGTTGAGCTGTAACATCTCTTTATATATCCTGGATATTAAACCCTTATCAGATATGTGATTTCCAAATATTTTTTCCCATTGAGTCGGCTGCCTTTTCACCCTTCTGACAAAGTCCTGTGAGGTGCAAAAGTGTTTAATTTTGAGGAGGTCCCATTTATCTACTTTTTCTTTTGTTGCACTTGCTTTGGGTGTGAAGTCCAAGAAACCACCACCTACTAAAAGGTCTTGAAGATGTTTCCCTACATTTTCTTCTAGTAGTTTTATGGTCCTGGCTTTTATATTTAGATCTTTGATCCATTTTGAGTTGATTCTTGTATAGGGGGTGAGATAGGGGTCCTCTTTCATTCTTTTGGTTATAGATATCCAGTTCTCCCAACACCATTTGTTGAAGAGACTGTTTTTCCCATCAGCGTGGGCTTGGTAGGTTTGTCAAAAACCAGTTGACTGTATAGGTGAGGGTTGATTTCTGGATTCTCAATTCTATTCCACTGATCGATATGTCTATCTTTATGCCAGTACCATGCTGTTTTGACCACTGTAGCTTTGTAATATGTTTCAAGGTCAGGGAGTGAAATTCCTCCCACATTGCTCTTCTTTTTTAGAATACTTTTGGCTATTCAGGTGCACTTATCCTTCCAGATGAATTTGGTAATTGCCTTCTCTAATTCTATAAAGTAAGCTGTTGGGATTTTGATTGGTATTGCATTGAATCTATAAATAGGTTTGGGCAAGATTGACATCTTCACGATATTTATTCTTCCAATCCATGAACACGGAATATCTTTCCATTTGTTTAGGTCTTTTTAAATTTCTTTTAGCATTGTTTTGTAGTTTTCTGCATATAGGTCCTGTACTTCCTTGGTTAAATTAACTCCTAGGTATTTGAGTCTTTTTGTTGCTATTGAAAATGGAATTTTCTTCCTGATTTCCTCCTCAAATTGTTCAGTACTAGTGTACAAAAACATTACTGATTTTTGCCTGTTGATCTTATATCCTGCCACTTTGCTGAACTCATTTATTAGTTCAAGTAGCTTTGTTGTGGATACTTCAGGATTTTCTAAATACAGGATCATGTCATCCGCAAACAGTGAGAGTTTTACTTCCTCTTTTCCTATTTGTACGCCTTTAATTTTTTTGTCTTGTCTAACTGCCCTCGCTGGAACTTCTAGTACAATGTTGAATAACAATGGTGACACTGGGCATCCTTGTCTTGTTCCTGATCTTAGGGGGAAAGCTTTCAACCTTTCCCCATTGAGTATGATGTTGGCTGTGGGTTTTTCATATATGCCTTTTATCATATTGAGGAATTTTCCTTTTATTCCTATCTTTTGAAGTATTTTTATCAAAAAAGGATGTTGGATTTTGTCTAATGCCTTTTCTGCATCTATTGAGATGATCATGTGATTTTTTTCCTTCAATTTGTTAATGTGGCGTATTACATTGATTGATTTTCTTATGTTGAACCAGCCTTGCATGCCAGGAATAAATCCCACTTAGTCGTGATTCATAAGTCTTTTGATATGCTGTTGGATTCGATTTGCAAGTATTTTGTTGAGAATTTTTGCAACTATGTTCATGAGAGAGATTGGTCTGTAATTTTCTTTTCTTGTGGAATCTTTATCTGGCTTTGGTATTAGGGTGATGCTGGCTTCATAAAATGTGTTGGGTAATTTTCCGTCCTCTTCAATTTTTTTGAAGAGTTTAAACAGGATTGGTGTTAATTCTTTTAGAAATGCTTGGTAGAATTCACCTGTGAAGCCATCTGGTCCTGGACTTTTCTTTGCTGGGAGATTTTTGATGACGGATTCAATCTCCTTAATTGTGATTGGTTTGTTAAGTTCTTGTATTTCTTGTTGTGTCAGTGTAGGTTGGTTATGAGTTTCTAGAAATTTGTCCATTACATCCAGGTTGTCTAGTTTGTTGGCATATAGTTTCTCATAATATCCTCTTATGATTCTTCTTATTTCTGTGAGGTCATTTGTAATTCCCCCCCCCTTTCATTTCTAATTGTATTTATTTGCATATTCTCTCTTTTTCTCTTTGTTAGTCTAGCAAGGGGTTTGTCAATTTTATTGATCTTCTCAAAGAACCAGCTTTTGGTTTTGTTGATTTTCTTTATTGTTTTTCTGTTCTCATTTTCATTTATTTCCGCTCTAATCTTTATTATTTCTTTCCTTCTTTTTGCTTTGGGATTGGTTTGCTGTTCTTTTTCTAGTTTCTCAAGTTGTTCATTAAGTTTAGCTCTTTCTTGTTTCTTAATATAGGCATTTAGGGCTATAAATTTACCTCTCAAGATTGCCTTTGCTGTATCCCATAAGTTTTGATATGTTGTGTTCTCATTTTCATTTGTCTCAATATATTTACTGATTTCATTTGCAATTTCTTCTTTGACCCACTGAATATTTAGGAGTATGTTGTTCAGTCTCCACACATTTGCAAATTTCCTTTTTTCCGGTCTGTTATTGATTTCTACTTTCATTCCATTATGATCTGAGAAGGTGCTTTGTATAATTTCAATCTTTTTATATTTATTGAGAGCTGTATTGTGACCTAACATGTGGTCTATCCTGGAGAAAGATCCATGGGCACTTGAGAAGAATGTATAATCAGCTGAGTTTGGATGCAGTGTTCTGTATATGTCTGTTAGGTCTAACTTCTTTATCATATTGTTCAAGTTCTCTGTTTCCTTGTTGATCTTCTGTCTAGTTGTTCTATCTAATGATGTGAGAGGGGTGTTGAAGTCCCCGATGATTATTGTAGAAATGTCTATTTCTCCCTTCAGTTTTGCCAGAGTTTGTCTCATATATTTTGGGGCACCCTGGTTAGGTGCGTAGATATTTATGACTGTTATATCTTCCTGGAGGATCGTCCCTTTTATTAATATATAATGGCCTTCCGCATCTCTTGTCACTTTTTTGCATTTGAAGTCTGTTTTGTCTGATATTAGTATAGTTACCCCTGCTCTTTTCTGTTTACTATTCGCATGGAGTATCTTTTTCCAACCTTTTACTTTCAGCTGGCTTGTATCCTTGTGTCTGAGATGAGTTTCTTGTAAGCAGCATATGGATGGCTCATGTTTTTTTATCCATTCTGTCAGCCTGTATCTTTTGATTGGGGAATTTAATCCATTCACATTCAATGATATTACTGAAAATGCACTATTTATTTCCTCCATTTTATTCTTTCGTTTTCATATGTCATCTTATTTTTGTCTCTCTTTTTACTCTTTTGGTTATCCTCTCTGCTTTTCTTTCTTCTATACTCTCCTCCAAGCCTCTCTCTCCTGTCTTTTTCTTTCAGGTTCTAAGGCTTCCTTTAATATTTCCTGCAAAGGTGGATTCTTTTTTGCAAACTCTCTTAGTTTCTGTTTGTTTGTGAATACTTTATATTCACCTTCATATTTGAAGGACAGTTTTGCTGGGTAAAGAATTCTCGGCTGGCAGTTTTTCTCTTTCAGTTTCCTAATTGTATCATACCACTGTCTTCTCGCCTCCATGGTTTCTGAGGAGAAATCTGCACAAAGTCTTACTGGATGTCCTTTGTACGTTATCGTTTGCTCCTCTCTTGCTGCTCTGAGCATTTTCTCTTTATCTTTTACATTTGACATTCTGAATAATATGTGTCTTGGCGTAGGTCTATTTGGATTTATTCTCATTGGGGTACGGTGTGCTTCTTGGACATGAAAGTTCATTTCTTTCATGAGAGTTGGGAAATTTTCAGCTATTATTTCCTCAAATACTCTTTCTGCCCCTTTTCCTTTCTCTTCTCCTTCTGGAACTCCAATGACACGTATGTTCTTGCGTTTTGTGTTGTCATTCAACTCTCTGAGCCCCTGCTCAATTTTTCCATTCTTTTCTCTCTCTGTTCTTTTCTCTCTTCAATTTTAGCTGCTCTGTCTTCAGTATCACTTATTCTTTCTTCTATCATTTAGAGTCTGCTGTTGTATGCTTCGAATGTATTTTTTACTTCACCTATTGTGTCTTTCAATCCCATGAACTCCGTTACTTTTCTGTTCATGATTTCAAATTCTTCTTTACATTCGCACAATGACTTCTTGATGTCATTGATCTCTTTAACTATATTCTCTTTCATCTCATTAATTTGATTTTGGAAATGTGTGCTCATTTCACTGATTAGTTCTCTCAAATTCTGCATCTCTTCTGGGACTTTGCTGTATTCCTTTTCTTGGGCCATGCCTTCTATTTTCTTAGTATGGCCCGTAATTTTTTGTTGGTGCTTAGGCATCTGGTTAGTTTGTACTTTACTTAGATGCTCTATCTCTTTCTCTTTTATGGGGTTTTAGTGGCAGGCGGCTGTGAGTAACCACCGCTCTTTGATTTTTGCCTCAACCTTGATTGTTAGGATTGTTCTGCTGGTTGCTCAAAACTGGGCACTGGACCCAGTAAATGGTTGTAGAGTTGTTTCCTAGGGCCTTGGGCAGGGAGGCTATAGAGGCCAGGAAAAGACTCTCTTGCTTATTAATTTTCTTATGTGTACTTCCTTGGTCTGCCAGGAGATGGCGCTTGTTGGCTGCTCTAAATTCAATGCCTGGTCGGAGCGTATTTGTTGTGACACAGACCAGATCAATGTGATAGAGCTTCCTGTCTGGGGGCTAGGAGCCCTGTGATTCAAACTTTCTGAGACAGTTCTCCAGACTTCTCTCGTAGAGTCCCCCTTTTCCCAGCTAGGAAATATTTCCACTCCCTTCTGAATCCTCAACAATCAGTCCCTGTTAGTAGAGGATGGAATTGGGAGGTTTGTATATCTTTAGCCCCTTGCAGGCTCCAAGGCAAACAATGGCGCAGCCCCACCCAGCCTGGAAGGGCTCTCGGGACAGGTCAGACCAAACCTGGGAGTCCAAAGCAGGGTCAGCCCCAGGCTCTCTCTCCCCTCTCCCGTGGTGTCCTCAACAATTAGTCCAGGCTAGAAGAGAGGGAGGTTGCGAGGATTTCTCCAGTCCTTTCTGGGCTCTCAGGGCAAACCGCCGTGTGGAAGGGTCCTTTCCAGGCTCCCAGGGCAAACCGCCGTGTGGAAGGGTCCGTGGGGCTCTGCAGCCCAAATTTCAGGTCCGAACCTGAGTCAGCCTAAGGCTGTGTCCCTCTCTCTCCCCTTTCCAGGAGTGGCAGTTCCCTGAAGTCCCCTTTGTCTGTGGTCGCAGGCCCAGGGGCCTGAGAATTCTGAAGAGTGTGGGGGAGGGTGCCGGCAGCAGCAGAAGCTGCTACTTGTAACTCACAGTTCTGTAGTCGTGATTTCCCTCTTCTGTCCCTCTCTCTTCTGGGTGGTGTGCAGCCTTCACCTGCTGACCTAAACCCTAGAAGATCTTTTTCGGGGCTGTTTCAGCTTGTCCTCTAGCTATTTTTCTGGAGAAGAGATTCCCGTGTCTTACTAGTCCGCCATCTTCCCGGAAGTTCTCTAATGTGTTTTTTTATCTCACCTATTGTTTCTTTCATTCCCATAAGCTCTGTTACTTTTCTATTCAGGATTTCAAATTCTTCTTTGTGCTCACGCAGTGTCTTCTTGATATCCTTTATCTCTTTAGCCATATTGTCTTTCTTTTTATTTCTTTTTTCTTTTTAGCCATATTGTCTTTCAGCTCATTAATTTGATTTTGGAAATTTGCGCGCATCTCACTAATTGGTTCTCTGAAATCCTGTGACTCTTCTGGGCCTTTGATATATTCCTTTTCCTAGGCCATGTCTTCAATTTTCTTAGTATGGCTCATAATTTTTTGCTGATGTCTAGGCACCTGATTAGGATGTAGTTTACTCAGATGCTCAATTTCTTTCTGTTTTGTAGGGATTTAGTGGTGGGAGGCTACTCTGACTCTTGGCTCGACCTGGATCATTAGGATTGTCCCTGCTGGTTGCTCAAAATTGGGCTGTGGACCCAGTAATTGGTTGCAGACCCAATTCCCAGGGCTTTGGGTAGGAGACTATAAAGGCTGGAAAAAGCCTCTCTTACTTATTTTTAATTCTCTCATGTGTACTTCCTTGGTCTGCCGGCAGGATGGTGCTTTCAGCAGCCTTCTCAGTTCAATGCTTGATCGGAGGGTGTGTGTTGCAACACTTACTGGATCAATGTGATAGAGCTTCCTGCCTGGAGGCTGAGTCTTGTAATTCAAACTTTCTCAGAGACAGTTCTCCAGCCTTCTGGCAGCTCCCCTCCCTTTTCCTGGGTAGGAAATATTTCCACTACCCTCTGAGTCCTCAACAATCAGTCCAGGTTAGTAGAGAAGGAGATTGGGAGAGTCTTATATCTTTAGCCCCTTGCTGGCTCCCAAGGCAAACAACAGCGCGCCCCACCCAGCCTGGAAGGGATCCTGGGACACAACAGACCAAATTTGTGAGTCAGAAGCTGAGTCAGCCTTAGGCTGTGTCCTTCTCTCTCCCCTTTCCTGGGGTGGTGGATCCCTGGAGGCCCCTTTGTCTGTAGCTGCAGGCCCAGTGGCCTGAGTATTCTAAAGTATCTTTAGTGTGGGGGAATGGTGCCAGTAGCAGGAGCCGCTAGTTTCAACTCACAGTTATGTCATTGTGATTCCCCTCCTTTGTTCCTCTCTCCTCTGGGCAGTGTCCAGCCTTCGCCTGGTGTCCTAAACCCTAGAAGATCTTTTTCCAGGTTGTTTCACCCTGTCCTCTAGCTATTTTTCTGGAGGAGAAGAGAGTCCTGTGTCTTTCTAGTCTGCCATCTTCCCGGAAGTCCCACTATTGCTTTTGATAATTCTTTTTCCAATAATATGCCACAAAATAAGACTATGAATAAATGATTGATTACTATTTGATTCATCAAAGAAGTTGCTTGTTTCATTTGCCAAAGGAGTGTAGTTCAAATATGAATGTTGGTTAGATATGGTCCTTTAAGATAATAAGAAAGATAAAAGTGAAACAAAGAAGAGGAACTTTGGAACTTCACTCCTTTGTCAATGACAGGAGCCACATCTTTGCTGAACTGGATAACAGTTTTCAAACACTGGAAGAATATTTCCTCACTTTCTTGTGCTATTCACAATGCAAAGGCCACAGATGGCACTCTTAATTTTAATGGGCATTATTAATATTTTCTTCCAACAGCCTGCTGCCTGTGTTTGTAAAACAAGGCTTTATTGGAACACCAGTCACACCCATTTGTTTATGTATTGTCTATGGTTGCTTTTGCTCTTCAGTGGAAGAGTTGGGTAGTTGTGACAGAGACCTTATTTCCTGCAAAGTCTAAAATATTAACTATTGGGTCGATTACAGAAAAAAGTTTGCTGACAGTCTAGAAAATCAACAAAACAGTAAATCAAGTCCTTATTTGTAATATTTGCCAATTTCCTTGGTGTGAATACACCCACTTACAGCCAATTTCCTACTATCAAGATGGCAGTGCAACTGCTAAACACAGAATTGGGGGGAGATGCAAACATTATATAGTATTTCCACAATATAGATAAAATGGACATAAATAACCTCAAGAGCTGAGCTAGTGGGAAAATGAAATTTTTAAAAATCATCAAGTGATGAGTTTTGAGGATTGTTTTTAATTTAATTGTAAGTTCACATGATTCAATTTTTAATAATGGTTGTGCTTAACAACTAGCTCACGAAATTACTGAAAATTTAGCAATTGCCCCTGCAAACTGGTAAAAGCCGCTGCTGAGTACTAATAGCTCTCTTTTCAAAAAGACATTAAGGGAGGCTTTGGGAGAACAAGTAATTTGCCTAGTTGGTAAATGGCTGAGTCAAGGTTCCAGTCTAAATACAAAATCCTGATCCAGGTTAGATTCCTTAATCTCCAGTGGAGAGTAGGGGAACTATTAGCTTAATTTAAAAATTAAAAATTAAAAAATTAGCAGACATCTATTGAGGGACCTCAACATGTAAGGGAAAGTGTTTTCTGGACTATCATCATATATTGATATTGCATGCTCTTTTACATTCTCATGCTGCCTGCCAGTTTTGTTAGCATCTTGAAGCTGGATATTTGGATGAAGGGAAGAGTGAGTTGGCCTATTCATCAGCCGCAGTTGGAAAATTCTAATCTCCTTAAAAATTTCCCTCAACAGTTTTAAGATGTGTAATACAGGAGTTTGCCACTACCAGCCCCTTATAATACTTACCAAGCTGCATGCACTCTGAAAAACTTCAGAAAACTTGTGATCTGAAACCTTACTATCCTTGGGGTACAGGAAAGGGAAAGGATGCTCGCAAAGGTAACTCATACAGCTGCACGGCAGTGGGAAAGGTATCTGGGGGCAGGATGGCTAAGTGCTAGGCCTCTCACTGGATTTCTCTTAATTTTTCCCACAGCAAGATACAGCTCCTATTCTGAGTGTTCCTACTCAGAACATCGGTTAGAGATGTTGGAGATGAGCTGCCCTCGCCCAACCCCTTCATTCTTATGAGGAAACTCAGATCCAGTCAGGTGAAACGACTTGATGAAAGTCAAGTGACTAAGGCCGGATTAATTTATAATTCTTTCCACTATAACACATTGTCTTCTCTAAAACACCTTCCCCTGCGCAGAACCTACCCAGAAGGCGCCAGAAACCTAACTGGGGGTTGGTCCAGCTTAGCTTAGAATAAATCTCCCAGTCGCTCCCGAGTCAAAATACAGTAACTCTGAGTTCAGAGAGGTAAGAGCCAAAGTAGAGAAGCACAAAGTCCGAGGCTGCTGAAATGTATGGATTCTTCACAGAGTAGCGAGAAGAGGTAGACAGGCCTCGGGGAAAGAAGCCACGCTTCCTGCACGCCAGCGCCCCTCTCGGAGGAGGAAAGCGAACAGTCACATAGGTGGCGCACGCAGCCGTCGGCGCGCACGCTCGCCCCGTCGCCTCATGGAGGCGAGCTGGCGTGCGCGCCCCCGCGGCGGTGGGCGGGGTCCGGGGGGGCGGAGCTCTGAGCCGGACCGGGGCGGGGCCGCCGAAGATTTAGGTACAGCGACTTGGTCACGACAGGTGCGCGCTGCAGAGCGCCCGGGACCCACTGCGGGGCTGGTAGCAGCGCAGAGGAACGACAGCTGTTGGCCAGGTAAGGGCCTTCTCTTTCCACAGTCTCCACAGCGGGAGAGTGCGCGGAGACCCTGGCTTCCCTTTATCTCCCGCGACTTCTGGGGCTGAGAGAGTACAAGGAGCGTGCGCCCCTCCCCTCGAGAGCGGTGGGCAATGCTCCTCTGCTCTTTCTTCACTTCTGGGTACTGCTCTGCGTTTGGGAGTAATTATGTAGGGCTGAGCTTTTGCTGCCGAAGGGCGAAAGCTGAAAGGACTCCCTCCTTGGCCAGCGGGAACACTCCTTTCTAACTATATACTTTTTTTTTTTGGTGTGTTGAAGAAAGGTGGCAGTTCGTCAAAATTCAAAATAACCTCCCAGAGAAATACTCTAAATTGCGCTTTTTCCTTCATTTTCAGTCATTCTTTCCCTTTTCGATTTTTCTTTCCTTCCATTCCTCTAACCGAACTCAGTTTAAGACACTTGCACCCTTTGAGGTATGTTGGGAACATAGCAGTCCTTGCAACTGGATGTGTCATCTCTGAATCGCTATCGTGCATATATCATTGGCACTTGTCACCGCCATACATAGTGTTAATATAAGGTAACTGTACACCCCTGGCTACACCTACTAAAGCTTGAAGTTGTAGGTCCTTGGAGTGCACCGTCTGGCACCCTCCCTTGCTTCCTTACTGGTGCTTACAATAACGTTTAACTGATCCTGGTGAGAGATATTTGAACTACTATTGTATTACACCTAATTCCCACCTTTAAAAGTCTGTCTCCCCCTCCCCCCCCCAAAGAAAATGGTTAAATGAAATGCTTTTCATCTGCATAATTACTTATGCTATTTACAAATGATAAACATTTCAAGAACCATGACATAACGCTTTCTTTTGAGGTCTGATATAGACATAAAAGAAGATGACCCTCAACAAACGTTTTCTAAGTTCCTTTAGCATTATAGCTTGATGAAGAATGAACAGATTTTAAGTAGATCTCCCAAAAGTTATAGAGTTGCAGGAGAGAAGATAAAAAAATGTGTATATACATATATATACTTCCTTGTTTTGCATTGACAGAACAACACAAAAACATGGTACTAGATAATTACTTAAGAATTTATTTCATTCATTGGCCAAAACATTTGAGTGCCTCTTGTGTCAGTGCTCCTGTGGATTCAAAGTTCCAAACATCCTACCATAAAAAAAGTTTAAAATCAAACAGAGTAGGCAAATCCATAGATAAAATTTATAGTATTAGTGAGGTCAGTGCTGTTCTAAAGATAAGCCTAGAGTGCCATAGGAGCACAGAGAATATAGGTTTTTCCCTACACTACTTTTTGTTAAAAACAAAAACAAGTAACAATAAAAACAACAATAACAACAACAACAAAAAAAACCATGAGTAACCGTGAGTGGTTTTCTTAAGTCTGTATATCACTGTTATATTTCTTACCTTGTCTTCTGCCATCTCAATGGCTTTTTGAAGATGGGATTAGATCTTTGTTAATTCTGTGGCAGTTCAGTAAATAGTGATGGAGCTATTATCACTGTTCTGTATTTAGGCCCAAAGCATTGTTATCAGGTAGTCCTGGAAGTGTAGAGCGCCTGGCAAAAGAACAGTGTATTGGCAGCATTAGCAAAGCAGTGCCATTTTGCAAAGCTTGCTTCATTGTGTAACTTTAACTTGGTATACTCAAGCTTTCTCCAGACTCTGGTTAAAGGTGAGGCCAAATTTCAACCTTCTAATAATTTATCCTAGGAAGAGAAAGCTTCAGAAGTGAAAACAATTCTGTTAACAGCACATCTTGCTGTTAATAGGTGACAGAGGATATGTTTTCCTTGCTAAGGTGCTCTCAAAATGTCTTTTTCTTTCTATTTTTGGGAAGATGGAATGGGCACAGAAAGGGTCAGAAGTGTTTGAAGGGGAGCAGATGTGGCTCAAGTGGTTGAGCTCTTGCTTCACACATGGGAGGTCTGGGGTTAAATCCCTGGCCTTGGTACCTCAAAAAAAAAAGAAGATTCTTTGCAGGGATATTTTGGACTCTGAAGTCTATAGCATTCTTCATATAACTGCAGACTGTTATGGTAATTGGGTAATTGCCTACTGTGTGCTAGACAGTATTCTAGTACACAGAGGATGAACATGACATGGCAACCTTCTATTTTACTATGTTTTTCATTTTTAATAGCAGTTTTGAGTTAATAACACAGATGGTGGTAGTTTGTTTTTTTTAATAGATTTTTATTTTTTCTAAAAGATACTTAGATGACGTAAAATGTTACATAAAAAAATATAAGGGATTATCCCCACACCTCCCACTTTTCCCCATATCAACAACTTCTTTCATTAGTGTGGTACATTCATTGCAAGTGATGAACACATTTTGGAGCATTGCCACTAATCATGGATTATAGTTTACATTGTAGTTTACACTCTCTCCCTCTCAATTCTGGAGGTTATGGCAGGCTATATAATGGCCTTTATCTGTCATTGCAGTGTCATTTAGGACAATTCCCAAGTCCCGAAAGTGCCCCCATATTACACCTCTTTTTCCCTCTCCCTGCCTTCAGCACCTCCAGTAGCCACTGTCTCCAAATCAATGATATAATTTCTTCCATTGCTGGAATCACCATAAGTCTATAGTAGAATACCAGTAAGTCCACTGTAGTCCATATTTTATTCCCCAATCCTGAGGATTCTGGGATGGTGATGCCTACTCCACCTCTAATTGAGAGGGGACTTCGATCCCATACAGCTGATGGATGGGACTCTCTTGCTTGCAGTTGTAGACTCTCTCAGTTCCTTGGTATGGTGGTTGTCCATCCTCACCTCCTAGTTGTTTCTTTTGGGAATTTGTTGAATACATTTCTTTGATATTGCTTATCTCCTTTCTTTCTGTTTATACACCAGGCCAGTGGTCTCCACCAGGAATTTTTGGAAAGATAGCAGGTATATTTGCATGTATTTTAGGTATCTACAATGATTAAGTTGTTTTCTTAGAATATTTTCAAGTACAATTTTTTTTTTTTTTTTTTGAGTTACCAAAGCCAGGGACTGACCCGGGATCTCGTATGTGGGAAGCCAGCGCTCAACCACTGAGCCACATCAGCTCCTCTGAGTTGGTTTTTTCATTTGCTTGCTTTTTGTTTGTGTGGTTTTTTTGTTTTTGTTTTTACGAGGCACCAGAATCCGAACCCGGGATCTCCCATATGGGAAGCAAACGTTCAATTGTTTGAGCCACATCTGCTCCCCTTCAAGTACAATTTTAATTATTGTTTCTCTTACTTAAGGCTTTAAATTCCTGGCTTTCTTCTGGTAGTTTGCACCAATCAGCTGTAATTAACTTAAAGCCTCTGTGCCAGAAAGGTTTATCAAAGATGTATACACACAGACACAAAAGAATATTGAGTGTGTGAGATCATTAGACATCTTTGCCATAAAAAGCCACCTAGCCATAAATTTGGAGAACTTATTATTACTTAAGTTGATGATGAAACTATTTTTGACACATTCTAATTCCATACCCTCCCAGAGAGATGATTTTCATTTAGATTGAGATCATACCTTTTCTGTGGATGGTAAAATGGTTCCAAAGATAAGAATTTCCGTTTTTTTTAAAAAAACAAAACCTTTTTTAAAAGGTTGCTCTGGTCTTTCACTGCATGTTTTTTGATATGAAGTTAAAGTACTTCATTTTGTAGTTGTACAGGAATCTTCAGGTGATGTTAAATTACTTACCACAGACTCTCAAGGTTCTTTAGTAACAAATGAGTGGGTGTAAATTAAATAGTTTCTCCTTAATGATTGTGGAATTGGAATTCTATGGTAAATGGTACTCTTAGTAGGACCATATTAATGTGTTTATTCTGTGGCTGGATGTGAAGTCCTTGAGACTCAGTTAAATTAGTGTGCTGATGCAAACATCTTTTTATAAAAAGGATGAGGTTTTACCAAGTAAGCAATCCATTATTTGGCATGTGATAGGATTACTTTACACTTGAAAACATTTCTAGAGACTTCACCTGTCCACTGATGAGAAGTTAACATAGGAGACCATGAAAATTTATATTCTTTTTATATTCTTTTAAAGAATATTTCTTAATAATGCTACCATAACTTTTTTTTTAAAGACTTATTTTATTTATTTATTCCCCCCCTCATTGCACTCGCTGTCTGTTTTCTGTGTCCATTTGTTGTGTGCTCTGTCTGCTCATCTTCTCTTTTAGGAGGCACTGAGAACCAAACCTGGGACCTCCCATGTGGAAGGGAGGCACTCAATTGCTTGAGCCACCTCAGCACCCTGGTTTTTTGTGTCTCTCATCATCTTTCCTCTTTGTGTCTCTTTTGTTGCATCAGCTTGCTGCCCCTGCCCGTCATGCCAGTTCACTGTCTTGCTTGTCCTCTCCAGGAGGCACCGGGAACCAAACCTGGGACCTTCCATGTGGTAGGCAGGAGCTCAATCACTTGAGCCATCTGCTTCCCTACCATAACATTTTTTTTAGACAATTTATTGAAGTATATCATTCATACATGAATATACATAAACTATAAGTGTTCAGTAAACATTGTGAACTTACAAAACAAACATGTATAACATCATAGAGGGCTCCTACACATCACCCCGCCACAAATACTTTGCATTGCTGTGAAACATTTGTTAACAAATCATGAAAGAACATCGCCAAAGTATTACTACTAACTATAGTCTGTATCTTACTCCCCTATACTTTTTTAAAAAGATTTATTTATTTATTTATTTACTTTTATCCATTTTTACCTCCCCCTCCCCCTGTTTTTGCTGTTTTTGCGTCCATTCGCTGGGCAACTCTCTGTGTCCATTTCTTGCCTTCTCTTCTCATCCTTCTCCTCCTGTCTTCACTGGGATTCGATCCTCAGAACCTCCGATGTGGGAGAGAGGACTCCTACTGCCTGCGCCACCCTAGTTCCTGTTTTTTCCGTGTGTCTCATCTTGGCTCTCCCTTGTGTCACTCTCCTGTTACGTCATCATCTTGCTGCGTGGCTTGTGGGGCCTGGGAGGCTCACCTGCTCGTGGGGCATGGCTGCACACCCACACACAGGGCCTGGTGGTCCGCACACCTTCTATATATATATATTTTAATTTTTACCGGGAGGTCCCAGGGATTGAACCCAGGTCCTCCATATGGGAGACGGACACCCAACCATTTGAGCCACATCCATCCCCCTGCTATATCTCTTAAGGTTGACCAAAGATACCTAGAGTTACAGTCTTTTCCCGTACAGGATGGTCATATATTAAATCAGGCTTAGTTTATCACCAGCATTCTAAAAACCAGACCTAGGGAGAAAAACTAGGTCTGGGGACACATGCATGGTTTCTAATATAGCGAATGTTTAGCCTACCCTGATTATCACAAAATCAGGTCAGCGAGAATATTCGTAATACCATAACATTTTAAAAGCTAAAACTAAGAACATTCAATTTTGGGAGAAAAAGATGCAACTTTTCTGTACTTTTGATAACAAGTGTGAAACTATGTTTTCCCCTTCTTCATTCTATAACACAGCTTATGATACAGAAAACTTATACTCCATCAAACATGCTTAGTCTTGGATACCCTATATTGCCAATTCTTGTTTCATTAACCATAGATCAATCATCCTGATATGTTTTTACTTGGTTTTAAATTTCCTGGACAGGTAACATTTGTTCAAATTTGGCTTCCATCTCCAGCACTAGCGGAAACCTATGTGTCCACACATAGTATCCAGTGACTTCCTACTTGCTACCTCTAGTGGACTCATCCTTGTCCTCCTCCTCACCATTTGGCAACATTTGACCAAGTGGATACTTTTTCTCCTTCTTCTTTCATTTCGCTTCCTTGACATGACTTTATCTGGTTCTCCATCTTCCAATCTAACCAGTTACTTCCGTGTTCCTTCACAAACTCACAGTCTTTGCCTTAAACGTGTACCTTGGCCCTGTCCAGTGTTTTCTTCACAGTATGCTCTTTTCTTATGAAATCTAATCTGTTCCCATGACTTCAACTAATACCTCTATGTGAGTGACTTGCAAATTTATCTTTAAAACTTTTTTTAATATTACATATATAATTCTTGTTTTATTTTCATATATACAAACACACATATGTATACATTTAAAAAATAAGAATTCTATATGTTCATTATAGAAAATTTGGGAAAAAAACAAATTATAAAGTAGACAAAGGAACCCATAATTCCATAATCTATTCCAGAGAGAACTACCATTTGGTATATTTCCTTTCACCTTCTTTCTTTCTTCTTGATACACATGCACACACACACACATACACACAGGTAATTGTGCTCATACTATTACAGTAGATATAGTTTTATATATGCTTTATTCACTTTATATTATATTGTAATTTTCAATACCATCAATAATTATTTGAAATAGCAGCAATGTACAAGGGGAAACAGAGAGACTGAGAGATGAAAAATTTTCTTGTTTGTTTTTTGTTTATTATTATTATTAGTGAAATAATGAAAATGCTCTAATAATGATTGAAGTGATGAATTCACAACTATGTGATTATACCAAATATCATTGGTTGTACACTTTGGATGAATTGTATGCTTTATTAATATGTATCAATAAAATTGATTTGTTAAAAGAATTATTTGAAAACAATTTGAATGGCTGTTTAATGCTTTAAGATATAGATGTTGGGTAATCCAACTATACACTTAGGTTTTTAGATTGTTACATTACTAATAAAAGAAAAAAGTTGAGAACAAATTTATGCATAAATCTTTGTACAAATCGGTCATTATTCCCTTAGGTTAGATTCCTGGAAGTTGAATCACTGGGTCAAAGAGCACAAAAATTTGAAAATACTAAACCTGTTGTCAATTGATTTTCATAAAGATTAGACTAACATTCTCACCTACAGTGATTATGAGTATTCATTTTTAGTGCATCTTTGGTAACACTATTATATTTTTTAATCTTTACCACTTTGATAAGCAAAAAAGATTTAATTTGTATTTATTTAATTACTGCAGAGAGTGAACATTTTTCATAAATTTAACTTCCTTTCTATTTCTTTTTCTGTGAATTGTTTTTTGCTTAATCCCATTCCCACTTTTATTTAGGTCTTACTGTATTAAATATGTTGTTTTGGGGACACTTTTGTTTATCAGGGACTTTTAGGGGGGAAGTTTAATAAGTGGAGTGATAAAGTAGAAAGTGTACATAAGTTGAATTTGTGATTTTTTTTTTTTTTTTTTTAATTTTTAATTCTATTTTACTTTTTAGTAGGCACTGGGGATTGAACCCAGGACCTCATATATGGGAAACAAGCACTCAACCACTGAACTACACCTGCTCCCCATAAATTGTGGTATTTTAAATGTCCCTTGTTATGAGGGGCCAGAGCTTGGGACTGATGAAGCAGCATTGCAAAGTAGAAAGGGTCCTGGCTTTAGAGTCAGGATTCCCAACTTGATGTTAACATCAACCGCTTAGGTGATGATGTTGGGCAAGTCATTCATCATCTCAGTCTCATCTGTAAAATGAGAAGGATAGGGGAAGTGGATGTGGCTCAAGCAATTGGGCTTCTGCCTACCACATGGGAGGTCCTGGGTTCAGTTCCCTTTGCCTCCTGGAGAAGGCGAGCTGGGGCAGTGGGCAGGCACGGTGAGCTAATGCAACACGATGATGCAACAAAAGAGACACAGAGGAAAGACAATGAGTGACACAACAAACTAGGGAGATGAGGTGACTCAGGTGATTGAGTGCCTCTCTTCCACATGGGAGGTCCTGGGTTCAGTTCCTGGTGTCTCCTAAAGAGAAGACGAGCACACAGCAAATGGACACAGAGAGCAGACAGTGACTACAAACAACGAGGGGAAGGGGGATAAATAAATAAAATAAAAATCTTAAAAAAAAAAAAAAAGAGAGAGAAGGATGGGCTGTTGATCCCAACCTCTGTGCTGAAAAGATGACTTTCAAGTTACTGCTTTCTTAGACATTCTAAGAAAATTACTTTCTGTCCAATCCCTAACCCTTTACCTATTTTAGATACGGAGTCTGAAGAAAGACAGAATGCAATAAAGACAATTTCCACTGGAGTAGCAAAGCTTAATGGAACAAGAGGCAATTTAATGTATCTGTGCCCTTTCCCTCTCAGTGCAATAGAAGTCGCAAAGATTGGTATTTTTAAGTACCTCCATAGACTGACACTTGGGAACCTATCAAAGTCAGTCATAAGAACCCTGCTGGGCTATGCCACAAAGCCCAACCATCTCTAATGGATGTTGTGAAGCAGCTCTCATTTTATGACAAAAGGTTTAAGTTGCCAAGACAAGTTATTTAACAACTTCCACTGTTCCGTATAGTAACTAATCTTAGTCTTTTCCTTCGTGATTTGCATCAGCTCTTCATTTTTAAGAATATTAATTATTTTGTCCTGTGGTCAGATATTTAGCCCGTTGTTTACCTTTTAATTTTTTTTTTTTTTTTTTTTTTTTTTTTAAGATTTATTTACTTATTTATCCCCCTCTTGCTGCTTGTGCTCACTGTGTCCATTTGCTTTGTGTTTTTCTGGGTCTGCTTGTCTCCCTTTGTTGTGTCATCTTGCTGTGTCAGCTCACCGCGCTGCACGGGCTGGCTTGCCTTCACCAGGAGGCCCCAGGAATCGAACCCAGGG
>JAKSZT010053896.1:2338199-2370278 GCA_026826555.1 Tolypeutes matacus
CCCTTGCTGCTTGTGCTCGCTGGGTCAGCTAACCACGCCGTGCGGGCGGGCTTGCCTTCACCAGGAGGCCCCGAGAACCGAACCCGGGGCCTCCCATATGGTAAACGGGAGCCCTACTGATTGAGCCACAGCCGCTTCCCTTTTTGTTGCTTTTATGTTTGGAAGGGCTTTGCCATCGGAGATGGGTTAAATATTCACTTTCATTTCCTTCTGTTTTTTATGGCTTTACTTTTTTATATTTAACTTTTTAACTTGTCTTGAATTTACTCGAGTATGAAACCAATATGTTCAGTACCTTTGCATATCTTCTGAGCTACTGATCCATATTTCCAACTACGTGTTAGACCATATGGATGGTCCATATGCACCAAGCTTCTGCATTCACCTCATTTCCCTAAGGAAAAAGCTTGACATTGTTTTAACCCTTCAGTAGTTCTCTCCTCCCACATTTAACCAATCATCAAATGTGGTCGATTCTACTCTTACTGTAGTTAATAGCTCTTTAATCAGTATTCCAATTCAGATCCTTCTTATTTGCCAGAGTCCTTGAGTAATCTTCCCAGTTGACTTCAGTTTTCCCATTTTAGTCCAGAGTTGTGAGCTATGGTTCCTTTGACTGCCTGCATTAGAATCACCTGGGGTGTTGTTTAAAAAGGTAGATTCCCAGGTCCCACCTAGATCTTCAAATCAATATATTTGGGTATATAGTGGGGCTTGGGATCTGCAAGTACTTCAGGAGATTCATATCATGCTTCAGTTGAACCAGTGTCCACGGTGAATTAAGTCCAAATTTCTCTGCATGCCATTCAAGACCCCCACACCCTGACAGCCTATTTTTCCAGGCTTATCTCCCAAGACACCACCCCACCCACTCGGCACTGTAGCCATACTATGAGTCACTGTTTCCTGGACCCACCCTGTCCTTTCCTGCCTCTGTGCCTTTGCTTATGCAGTTCCCATAGGCTAATGCTTCTCCCCCCTTCCCCCCCACACTCCTGTAGAAATACTTATCCTTAAGAGCCCATATCAAATGCTGCCTTTTAAATTAAGCCTTTTCTAATTTCTTCTGTTTGAATGAATGGTTCCTTCCCCAGTCTTCACTTAGCACTTTATTTTTACTTCATTTTTACCTTAATCCTGTCATATTTATGAGTTATTGCTTCCTTGGGAGATTATAGCCTTCTGAGTGTGGGAACCATGCCTTTCCTTTTCATTTCATAGCCATTGTACATAGAGTAAGCACTTAAATACTCATAGAGTATATGAAACATACCTGATCTTGCAGGCACAATAGTGTTTGGCTTTGCAGCACACTTAGAATGAAATTTAAATCTTTTGCTGTTGCTTCTAAGTCCTTATTTAATCTGGCTTCTGCTCATCTCTATACCTTCATCTCATCACTTATTCCCTAGCCCTATCATTCCTACCACAGGGCCTTTGCTTTTACTATTTCTTCTGCCTGGAGAACTCTTTCCCCATCTCTTCTCTTTACCCCATCTCTTGGCTACCTCTCTCCTCTCCATCATTCAGGTTTCAGGTTAAATGCCATTCCCTTAACACTACCTAAAGTAGTTACCCCCTTTCCTACTACCTCTCCAATTTATTTGTATTTCCTTCACAGCACTAATCATAGTCAATTGTCCTGCTTCCCCAGTAGAATGGAAGCTTCATGAGAGCAGAGCACCTGTCTTGACATTATATCCTTAACACGTAGAGCACTGCCTAGCACATGGTAAATGCTCAATATTTGTTGAATTAATAAATGTCTTGAAGATAGACTTTTCATTTTAACAAGTCTTGTTTTGGTTTGCATCCCAATGTTTTTTGTTTTGTTTTGTTTTGTTTGTTTGTTTTTGCTTTAAATGCTTCATGCAAATATTAATGCAACAAAGAGGAGACAAAAAAATCACAAATGCTCTGCAGTTTCATAAGATGCACTACAGGAAAAAGTAAGAAGAATGATCAGTAACCTATAGTCTTGGTGGATGCATTCTTGGGGGACACAGACCTTGAATTACTGGTGGAAAGGGGTCGCATTCCTGGAGGGGGCATGTCTGTCAGCCTTCCTTGAGCAGAGGGGAGCTTTGTTGTTGTTGTTGTTGTTTAATGGACAAGAGATAGGGTAGTTTCTTCAAGGTTCAAATAAAATAGAAGTCTCTGAGGATTTCTGAATGTAAGAGGACAAAGGTTTGGATATTGTGACAACCCAGGATTCAGTTCCATCTGAGTGCAGATGTTCCCAGGAGGCAGGCCACTATTTTACTACTACTGATGACATCTATCTCCAAGGTTATTACTGTGGGCACAATACTAGTTTATTGGTTCTCATACATTTTTTTAAATATTTATTTATTGTCCCCTCCCCCCTTGTTTTTTGTTTTTTTTTGAGCTGTCTGCTTGCCTTCTTGAGGAACCAGGAATCAAACCTGGGACCTCCCATGTGGGAGAGAAGCACTCTATCACTGGAGCCACCTCAACTCCCTGATTTGTTGTGTGTCTCATTGTCTTTCCTCTTTATGTCTCTTTGTTGCACCATCTTGTTGCGCCAGCTCGCCTTCTCCAGGAGGCTCCGGGAACTGAACCCAGGACCTCCCGTGTGGTAGGTGGGAGCTCAATCGCTTGAGTCACATCTGTTTCCTCTCCTTACATTTTTAAAAACAAGAGCAGCAAAACTAGAATCCAACTGACTAGAATCCCCTAGCAACCTGAATTTTTCTTCTGCTCTTCTCTAGGAAAAATATAAATAAGAAAGCCTCCTAGAATCCTCAAGGAAAGATGAAATTATTTTCCTTATACTGCACTCCCTGAAATAGGTGTTTACTGATTAGAAAGATTTTCAGCAACAGCTTTAAACAAAGGGTTTCTTGTTAAGATCTAGTTAAATCAGACAATGTAGCTAATCAGCTCTAATTTATATTTCTCTTTATTGGGTAGCCCTATTTAAAAATTCCGTTACTTCCTTGAAATTGGCTTGATATTTTATTGATAATATCAATACTTACTTTTAATAGCAGCTTATAGTTTTCAAAATACTTCTACTTTTATTCTCTAATTTAATCCTCATAACCATACCGTTTTTTGAGATGAAGAAACTAAGGCCCGGTGAAGTTGATCAGCTTTCCCAAGGCAACTGAAAGACCAATACATGCCTTTTAATGACTTTTTTACAATACCATAATTTGATATAGTTTTAAGGATACAAGCATTAAAATTCAATGAAATCGCTTCTCGGCCTTTTGGCTAAGATCAAGTGTAGTATCTGTTCTTATCAGTTTAATATCTGATACGTCCTCTATCTGGGGACATCGTATTAAACGCATTTTTGGAGCTGGGAGGTGGACCAGGGGCTTGCTCCGTCCACTCCACGCATCGGCTCGGTATTGCAGTGCTTCCGAGGACGGTGCACCCATTCCCACCTGGAGTCTTTAAGGTACAGCAGCTACCCGAAGTGGGCAACGTCCTCCAAATGCGGCGGCCCGGACTGCGCCCCCACTGCCGTGCACGAGCCTGCACCATGCCCATCCTGTAAATCAGGGGTCCCCAACCATTTTTCCAAGTTCCACGGAGCCCTCTGCCAGTCAGGGGAAAACCACGGCCGCCCTTCTCAGAATGTACGCAGATGGTTTTATGACACTCAACATCGGAGGCCAGAGAAAATCAAGACAGAGGAAAATGAAAAATTCTGAATTCTCCACTGTGTTTGGCCGAAAGCAAAAATCAGACAACGAAGATGGTGTCTCCCATCTTCCCCTTTGCCTTCTTTTTTTTTTTTTTCCCACACTAAAACAGTACTTTATTTTGTAAATTTTGACCCATTATCACTCCCATGTTATGGTAGTTATCATCTGTCAAGTGTACAAGGTGATGAAAAATTTAATGGGGGTTGCACCTGGAAAATAAATTTTTTAAACTCCAAAAAAAAAAAAAAAAATTCAATGAAAACATTAGCATGAAAATATTTGTAACTGATCCTTAAGAAATAAGATGCACAGCAGTAGTCCAGGTAAGTAGCAAAATTTTATCACTTTAGTGTGATTTGGTAATTCTGTATGTGACCAACCTCAGCTTTGCTTGTCCTTGATTAAAGTATTGTTCTGTGTTAGCTTCTCAGATTTTTGCAGAGAGGACAGATTAGAGAATTTGCGTAGAGAAGAGTCACTTTTCAGTAAACTCATTTTAATTCTCCTGTTTGAAGGGATTGGTTAAACTGGTCTGAACTGGCTCTTCAGATTGAGCAAGGCTTGAAAAAAAGAAAACACATCATCTAAAATTTCAGATAAGATGATTGGAAGCCAGACCTTTCCTGGAAATGGACAGGAGTGAAACTAAGAAGCCCTGTTTTGAAGAAAAGTTCATTAATTATTAAGGACAAAGGAATGGTATAAGAAGGTTATATCTTTAAGGGAAGCAACATTCTTAAAATAAATTTATGTATTTCTTCTTTGAAGCTGTAAAGAAGAATCTTAAATTAGCTGCTTTGTCTTAATTGAGTGTAGAATTTGCAAGACCTATGAACACATGTAATTTATTGGCAAATACTTCTTTAAATGGGATGTTGTTGAGATGAGGCAACTGAGCAAAAAATTTTTTCATTTGTGTAACAGATATTTTTTTAGTTCCTACACTGTAGCAGGCACTGATATTTAATGCATCTGATGTTAAAGTATGGAATGGTACAAAGGTTAAAGGAGAAACAGGATGTTCAGAGTAAACCTAAGCTTTGTGTAAAGGCCTCGTTCAAGTATGAATTTCTACATTCTTTTTTCCAGTTAACTATGTTTTTCTCTACTTTTCACTTTAAACTTGAAGTTACTGACATAATTATATGCTTTCTTACTCAAAGAGATAATCCTTACTATGTGTGGAAAAAAAAAAAAAGTTTGAGAAAAAACCCACTCCATTAGATTATGTTTCCCCTTACAATGAGTTAATTATCAATTTGGGGAAAAACAAAGTAAATAAGTAACACATTTGATTATTTGTGAACAAGGTAGAGTTAAAACAAGCATGATTAGAGCTGGTAATTTTTTAATTTAAAGGAGAAAAAAAAAAAGGGAAGCGGCTGTGGCTCAATCAGTAGGGCTCCCGTTTACCATATGGGAGGCCCGGGGTTCGGTTCCTGGGGCCTCCTGGTGAAGGCAAGCCCGCCCACTCGGCACGGTTGGCTGACCCAGGGAGCACAAGCAGCAAGGGGGGGATAAATGAATAAATAAATAAAATCTTTAAAAAAAAAAAAAAAAAAGGAGAAAAAAACCAAAAGATTAGAAAGGTTCTTGGATAGTTCTTCATGACAAGTTTTTAGACCAAAGTCAATTTTGAAAGCTGTAATTGGAAATTACTCTTCTACCTGTACAGAGAAGGTTTGTGAAGATTACCACAATTATGTAGAAAATTAATTTGGATTTCAAAAGTGCAAGAAGAAAGATATTCAAGTGAATCAATAAAGTAATAAAAACTGTGTAGGGGGAAGCGGCTGTGGCTCAATCAGTAGGGCTCCCGTTTACCATATGGGAGGCCCTGGGTTCGGTTCCCGGGGCCTCCTGGTGAAGGCAAGCCCGCCCGCACGGCGCGGTTAGCTGACCCAGCGAGCACAAGCAGCAAGGGGGGATAAATGAATAAATAAATAAAATCTTTAAAAACAAACAAACAAACAAAAAAAAACTGTGTAGGAAGGTTATAGTTAGATCATTTTCAACTTAGACTTTTTATAGAGATATTGGTAACACCTAAAATCTGGCCCTTAAAGGGTATAATTTGACAGATTCAGACTTTTTGGAGCAGAGACATGGTGTCAGGGTTTTTAACAGGTCTGGTGTTCCTGGCAATCATTACCAGTTTTCAGAGATGACATTATAGATGCTTGGTTTTTTTATCGCTGATTTCATGGAAGTAAGTTGACCCTGAAATACAGTGTACAGGAGCACTGCTTTTCTGTTTTTTTCTGTCATTTTGTTTCCAGCTCAGCCTCCTAAAATATCAATAAGAACCAACATTTACTTAACCTCTCTGAACCTCAGATTCTTCATCTGTAAAGTGAGAACAATAATAATATCTACTTCTGAGTATGTCACTGTGAGGATTAAATAAGTTTATATATGCAGAGCAATTAAAACAGTATCTGGCACATGGTAAACACACCATAACTGTTAGCTTTTTTTTTTTTTTTATTACCATCACAACTGTCATTTTTATTAAGCACAGAGCTAAAAGAACATTTTATTGTTAATGAAACTAAGGTTTAAAATAATTTTCCTAAGGTTATCCAGTAATTAAGACCCAAGAGATGGCTTACCTGAGGAGCAAGCTGGGGCATCTGTCCCAGCCATTACCATTTCTAGTTTATAGACCCTGAACAGGATAAAATTGACCCAGACCACCTCTAGATATTGGGAAGATAACAGTTTGCAGTAAATTGTTAGAGCATGGACATTAGAGCCTTTCAGACTGTTTCAAATCCTTGGTTCTCCCACTTACTGCCTGTGTGGCCTTGAGCAAGTTATTTAAACTACCTGAGCATCAGTTTCTTCCTCCGTAAAATGAGAATAATAATATTTGCTTCATGATACTGTAAGTTTTAAGTGAATAAGATCAGAGGAAATGAATTAACATATGAGAAGTACCTGGCATATGACCAGTGTTCAATAACTGATCCCCACGCTTAGACTAATGTGACCCAAACATTTAACTGATTCTGACAGTCCATCAAGATCTTGGGTGATCGGGGTCTGCCTCTGCCTCTCTGCTTTGGCTGGTTTTGTGTTGGAATCATAGGGGAGCTTTTTCAGAAAAATTAGAGGTGATTGGATTCCACGTAGTAAATTCAGATTCCATAGGAGATCCTGATATTGAAGTATCCCCGCGCCCAACTGAGAAGCATTAGACTGGCTGATAGAGGGTAGTGGCTGAAGCACAGACCAAAACAGGCTTTGTAATGCCTGGGTTGTCACGTAATGTCTGTCAGACTTCTCAGGGCTGTGCTCTCATAGGAATACTAATGAACATCAAGGGGTGGGTGCCTACAAAGGGGAACTCTGCAGAACGAGGATCTCATCTGTATAGTCAAGCAGCATTTCTAGTTGGAAAGAATATTAATGAGATCTGGATAAGAATCAGACACCAGGAAAGGACAGCTGCTGTGAGAGACAATTTTAATTGTTCGAGGAGTTACACATAATATTCAGAAAATCCATATGCAATTAAAAAATTAAGTTGTGGAGATGATAAACAATTTATAAATGACATTTAAAAGATAAATGTAGTCTCAAAAATTAAATGTATTGAGAGGTCAATAAACATTTGAAAATATGCTCAACCTCACTCATAATTAAAGGAATGAAAATTAAAACTATAAATATACCATTTTTCACCCATCTCCTATCAGATTGAAAAAAATGAAAATGATTAATAACTCACAGTATTGACAAGGGTATGAAAAATAGGCTTCCTCATATAGCTGTGGTTCAAATATAAATTGATACAAAAATATATAAATTGATGCAACTTTTAAAGGAGAATTTGGGGAATGTCTATTAAAAATGTAAATGCATAGGACTTTTGAACTAGAAATGCCACTTCTAGGAATTTACAACACAGATACACACCTCCACGTTGGCAGAAATACAAAGATGCTCATTGCAGTCTTGTTCATAGTAATGAAGAACCTAAAGTAACCCAAAGGGTCATTGACAGGGCCCTGGCTAAATAAGCTATAGAAATTAATGTGAAATAATTATGTTGTACTAAAAGGTTGAGGTAGATCTGTATGTTCTGATGCAGAAATATGTCCAAGTGGGAAAAGTAATGGCTACATAGTATATTAACATAAATCCATTGTATTTTTTCAAAATGAAAGTGTTAACATATGATGTGTGTTAACTTCTCTGTGCCTCAGTGTCCTCGCCTGTGAAACAAGAATCCTGATAGTATCTAACTCATGTTGTGAAGGTAAATGAGATAATAGACGTAAAGTGCTCAGAACAGTGACCGACACATAGTCTATGTGTTTGCTATTATTATTATCATCATGCATAAACACTATCAGAAAGTTTATACTCCATACTGTGACAGAGGTTACCTTTGGGAAGTGGAATTGGCTTGGGGGAAGGGATGGACAAGAACAGACAAGCACTTTGATTTCTTATATTGTATATTTCCACATAATTGTTTATAATGAGCAGGCCTGTCCCTTGACCAATCACTCTCACCAAGGAGGCTAGACGGTGAAGAAACTGGCAGCTCCAGTTTGGAACACTAGTTAAAATGTGAGGAGGAGAGATTTCCCCGAAGGGAAGAGGGAGAGTGAAAAAGGATAGTGGAGTGGGATGAAGGGAACATGCTGATAGATTCCACATGGCTCATTTTGAAAAGCTACTGACCAAATAAAAGATTAAAAGTTTAAACAAGAACCTTAGGAAGGCTCAACATTTATATCTGGACTCATTATTTCTGAATGAAAACTATAAAAGTAAAGTACCTAAAATAAACATTTAAAAAGAGATGAGGGGGTGGGGTATATGGGAATCCCTTATATTTTCGAAGTAACATTTATGTACTCTAAAGCTTCTTTAAAAATAAAAGTAATAGAGTTGAGTAGTTTTACTAGTTAGTAAGTCTGAAATAAAATTTTTGGTATTTTTAAAAAACCACCAATTTCTTTTCTACTGTTGTTACCGCCTCCGTTTTGTAATATTGAGTCATTTGTGCAATAAAAAGTCAAACAGCTGAAGTAAATATTTTTATATTGTTTTTAATCAGAGACTTATGACATGGGCCTTGTTAAGAGAGTATTATATGTAAAGTAAGCTAAGCCCAATAAGTGTTAACTAAATCTTTAGAATAATGTTTAATGAATGTGTCTTAAGACACAGAGACATATGTAGACTGACAATATCTGGCTCTGACCCCAAATAATGTGCCAGACACTGTTCTGCCTTTATTATCTCTCTTCATATTTAAAACAACTCTGTAGGTTAGATTTTGGCACCCTCATTTTATATAGAAGGAAAGCCAGGTATAGAGAGGTTTTCATGTCTGCCAAGCAGTGGAATCAGAATTGAAACCAGCTGGTGTTTCCATTCTGTTGCCCTGCCTCCAAATAACACACACACACACCTGAAACAAAAGCTTTAGAAAAGAATATTGAGGTCTTCCGGGAAGATGGCAGACTAGAAAGACACAGGACTCTCTTCTCTCCCAGAAAAATAGCTCACGGAGAGGCAAAAATGGCCTGGAGAAAAAAGGTCTTCTAGGGTTTAGGACACCAGGGGAAGGCTGGTCACCGCCCAGAAGAGAGAGAGACCAAGAAGAAGAATTGCAAGGCAAAACTGTGAGTTAAAAGCAGCAGCTGCTACTGCTGACACCCTCCTCCACACTAAAGACAATTTTGAATATGCAGGCTACAGACAAAGAGAGCTCCAGGGATCCACTTCCCCAGGAAAGGGGAGAGAGAGGGACACAGCATAAGGCTGACTCAGCTTTTGACCCACAGATTTGGTCTGCTGTGTCCCAGGAGCCCTTCCAGATCAGGTGAGTCTGTGCCATTGTTTGCCTTGGGAGCTGGCAAGGGACTAAAGAGATCCAACTCTCTCAACCTCCCTCTCTACTAACCAGGACTGATTGTTGAGAACACAGAAGTGAGTGGAATTATTTCCAATCCAGGAAAAGGGAGAGGGCTGCCAGCAAAGATTGGAGAACTGTCTCTGAGAAAGTTTGAATTACAAGGCTCTTAGCCTCCAGGCAGGAACCTATATCACATTGATCCAGTCCATGTTACAGCAAACAGACTCCAACCAGGCATTGAACTGAGAGGGATGCCAAAGTGCACTATCTGCTGGTAGACCAAGGAAGTGTACGTGAGGAAATTAAAAGTAAGAGAGGCTTTTTCCGGCCTTTATAGCCTCCCTCCCCAAGGCCCTAGGAAGTGGGTCTGCAACCCATTACTAGGTCCAGAGCCCAGTTTTGAGCAACTTACAGGGACAGTCCTAAAGACCCAGGTTGAACCAAGAATCAAAGAACAGCAGTAATACACAGGCTCCCGCCACTAAATCCCTACAAAAGAGAGAAATTGAGCATCTGAGTAAACCTCACCATCCTAATCAAATGCCTAAACATCAGCAAAAAGCTACGAGCCATACTAAGAAAATGGAGGACATGGCCCAAAAAAAAGGAATATAACAAAGCCCCAGAAGAGACCCAGGATTAGAGACAACTAATTGAGATGCACACAAATTTCCAAAATCAGATTAATGAGTTGAAAGACAATATGGCTAAAGAGATCAATGACATCAAGAAGACATTGAGGGGGATGGATGTGGCTCAAATGGTTGGGCGTCTGTCTCCCATATGAAGGGACCCGGGTTCGATCTCTGGGACCTCCCAGTAAAAAAAAAAAAGACAGTGAGCGAGCACAAAGAATTTGAAAACCTGAATAGAAAAGTAACAGAGCTCATGGAAATGAAAGACACCATAGGTAAGATAAAAAACACATAAAAGGGAAGCAGATGTGGCTCAAGTGGTTGGGCTCCCTTCTACCATATGGGAGGCCCTGGGTTCTGTTCCCGGAGCCTCCTGGTAAGGGCAAGCTGGCCCGCGGAAAGCTGGCACAGCAAGATGATGCAACAAAAGGGAGACAGGCAGACACAGAGGAAAACGCACAGTGAATGGACACAGAAAGCAGACAGCGGGCACAAGTGGCAAGGGGGGGGATAAATAAATAAAACACAAGAGTCATACAACAGCAGAGTTGATAGAAGAAAGAATAAGTGATACTGAAGACACAACAGCTAAAATTGAAGAGAAAACTGAAAAGAATATTTACTTATACTTTGTATGATGCACTCTGGTATTTTCTACTACGTTCTATTCTATCATTAAAACAAACAAAAATGCTGATTCTGACTACTAAAATTTATTTCACAACTCACTAATTGTGACCTCCAATTAGAAAAATGCTGAACTATTCTAATCCTTTCATTTTATACAAGAGGAAAGCAAGGCTCAGAACAGGTGACTAATTGAGGGTCACATTGCTAATTAGAGGCAGATTAGAGTCCAAGCCTGTTGACTCCTTGCTTTACTTTGACATCGCAATAAGTTATAATTTTCTTCATATTCAGTAGATAAAAATATAATAGTTTCTGTTTAGACGCAATGGTTTTAGCCTGTGTGTATTTTTCTAAAGCAGCATTTTAAAGTCAACAACAAACCAGATGAGTGAAAAAAAGAATAAAAAGAATTCAGTTTTATACATTGGTCTGCACAATGATTTTGTGCAGTCTGGGCAGGGAAGTTCTAGGTGAACCTAGATGATGAGCACCGGATTAGGCAGATCAGATTTATCAATTCAATGTCCCAGATTCAATTTTGTCCAAACCTCAGTCTACCCTTAAAGGGCAGCCATTTTCTTTTCACTGCCAAATTTGAATGGAACTGAAGTGGGCAATATAAAAATATTTTATGCTGTTGTTTTTTCCAGTTTTCATGGAATACATGTAGGTCTTAAAGCCTTTAATTTAGTGTTTTCCAATGTATGATGAGGAAACCTGCACTAGAATCACTTCAAGGTGCTTGTTAAACATGTGAAATTCCTGGACCCTATGCCAGACATAATCAGAATCTTGGGATGGGACCTGGAAATCACTATTTTAAGCAAGCTTCCTAGGTGATTCTTACACTCAAAGTTTGTGACCTGTTGCATTAAGTTTTTTTCTCCCTTTTAGGTCTCATCTTCGCTCCCTTTTGGTTTCTAAAATTACCATTTGGCTTTGTTACCTGAAGAGCCAAATACTTATTTATTAGCATTTGCAATAAAACACCTGCATTATACAAACAGAGGGAGTTAGTTAAAACAATCTAGATGGATAGGATTCAGTTTTGTTCTACTTGAATTTAGTGCTAAAAACCACTGGTTTCCCATAATTTGAAATGATATATTTTGGGATAAACACAACCCAGTATTTTGTTTCATTTTCTTTTCCCCAAAGCATAGTCTATAAAAACAGCCCATTCTAACAAACTGTTTGATACCTGGGATTCCTCCCTGCATTTTATTTGAATGCACACCATGTGGTAGGCACTATATTGAGAGTTAAAATACCGTGTGGTCAGTGTTAGGGAAAGATCTAGTACTTTGGATGCTTAAGAGGAACCTCCTTGCCCAGGGAAGGCATCTGGAGGAAAATGACATCTAAGTTGGCACTTGTAGCATAAGGCCAGGAGAGAGTAAAGCATTTTCAGATAGGAAGACAGCATTGTAGAGAAAACTCTAGGATCAAGAGAAATAATTTGGACCTGCCTAAATATTTGAGGAAAATCCGCACAAAGTCTACATGTGAAAGAAAATAAGTGGGGATGGTGAGGAGGGATAAGAACTTATGTTGATGAACAGTAATAAAGATTGAGCACTTACTAGGTTCTAGGCAGTGTTGTACATACTTGATTCTCAGGAACCCGTTTAATTCTCCCAACAATGCTATGAGATATTCTTTTATCTTCAACCTACAGATGAGGAAATTGAGACAGAGCTTAATAACTTGCCCGAGATCACACAGCAAGTAAATGATACAAGATTTGAACAGCTAGATTCAGACTCCATGGCCTGTGTCCTTAACATCTATGCCATCCTCTCTCCACTATGTGACACTGTGTTAAGCATTTTATATCAAATTTTTGATGCATTAAGGGTGATGGTATATCCTGCAGAGAGGTGAATAAATTTGCACGTGGTTGCCACAATTAAAGGCAAAGTGAGAAACTGATTTCAAACCTTTTGCCTATTTTGTTACATCATACTATCTTCCAATTTTTTGTTTGATATAAGCAAAATTTCATATGCCAACTCCTCTTTGGAGAAAAATTATTTGTGATGAAAAAACTTAATTTGAGGAGTTAGAGTTAAGAGAGGAGACTGCATCTGGTTTGGGCAGTGTTGTGTGCTGTATTTATGGGACATATGAAGCTATACAGCATGCAGTGAAAATTCTAGGACTGGAAGCCAGGAAGGTAAAGCTTATGATGCAACTTTGAGAATCATCTGGTCTTAGTGAGCTTTGATGATTTGAGAGTGGGTAAGCAGGGGTGAGTGAAGGGAGAGATGATTAAGTGTGAAAATTGAGAATGGTCCAAAAGACAGGAAAGGAATCATGAGAGTTCCCTTTAAGAAAAAAGGGAAAACAGTATTTTGAAAGATTAATCAACAAGTCAAACGGCAACAGAGAATGATAAAACTGAGATTTGTTCTTGGATTTGACAATAAGTCAATAAGTCATCTTCAGCAGAACAATTTCAGTAGGACAACGGGAGTGAGAGCCAGACCTAAGTGGGCAGAGGAATGAATGGAAGGCAAGGAAATGGAGACTATGTGACTGTGAAGGTAGGAGTAAAGTGATGTGGTAATTTGAGAGAAGAGAAGGCTTAACATTAGCTGCTTTGCTTACCTGCTAAACTGGACCAACTTCTGCTCTCAGTTGCAAGCCCCACATCAATTCAGCCCCTAGAAGCTCTGACCCAGAGGCTATCACATAGACATGTAAGCACATCCCCTTTCTTTTTTTCTCTTCCTCAGGATTTTGGGAGTTTTCCCAGTAAAAGAGAGAGAAGGCTTAAGAGAAAAAAATTGTTTTTTAATCCATATATACAAATTTCAGATATATGTGTGGTGTGAATGTATATGTATGTGTATATGTATATATGTACATACACATATGTATTTTTAGGTTGAGGGGGCAAAGGCAGAGTTGGAAATGAAATGAGGTCCTGCGAAGATAGAAGGGAATGATCAAGCATCCAGGTGGACTGCTGTGACACTTGTTTTTTCTCCTGACATAGGTGAGAAGAGGTAAAGGTATATTTGAGGATACTCTCTTTTTCTTTTATCCTTGGAGTGGTAAAGTATGACTCACTAAGAGTGAATGTTTCTAAGTGCTTAGTGAAAGTGGTTCTGAAAGCTATTTACATGATTTCCTCCATGAGCAACCACCAAAAGTAAAATTGCTCCTCAGTGTTCAACTCCTTTTAGTTGCTCTTGCTCTGGGTCTAGATGTTTTTTACAGTACAAAATATCCTTTAGAAGGATAGATAAAGAGGTAAAAGAGAAATAGTGTTATTGAAGTAGCTCTGTCCTGATGCAAACACCTACATCCTTATTGACCCCTGGGAATTTGATGAATGTTATAATTGTCCTATTGTCTGGGAGACATGTTTCTACAGATACCCGGCTGAAGCTTTTCCAAGAATAGTAGCAGTGATCATTCTAACATGCTTACAGACTTATCTAGCACCATGTTTTTGTAAAGTGAGTCTTTTGTGCATAGTGTTTGAAGTTATTTAGTGCTTCTATATTTTTCATACTTTTGAGTTTATCTCAGAGTTTGAGTAAGCTAAAACTGAATAATTCACAATTCTGAAAAATGGTATGCACTTTCTCAACAACTAGTCATGGGGCTGCATAATAAGCATTTATTTTCTCTACTAATAGTGTTTTGGATAAAATTGAAAGCTTCATGCAATTTCATTTAAGAGATATTTATTGAGTTTCTTCTATTTAGAAAGCAATATACTAGATGTTAGGAGGACAAGAGGCAACAGCAAGGAGCTTACCATCTAATAGGATTTGTAAAACTATGATAAGGCAGGGGAAGTGACTTAGGCTGGTAGAGAATAGGGCTGGGGTAATTCAGGGGATGGCTTTTTAAGGAGGTAGCCTTACAGTTGAATCTTGAAAGGTGAATAGATTGCATAGGGGATAACATTCCAGGTGGAATGACAAAAGTGTGGTAAAGTAGTTGGGCGCCTACCTCCCACATGAGAGGTCCCGGGTTAGGTTCCTGCCGGTGCCTCCTGAAAAAACAAACAACAAGCAAAACAAACGAAAAAACCAACTCAGGGAAGCCGATATGGCTCAATGGTTGAGCACCAGCATCCCACATAAGAGGTCCTGGGTTCAATCCCCGGTTCCCATACCTCAAAAAAAAAAAAAAAAAAGTGATGAATCTAGGAAGGAGAAATAGATAATGGCATAATTTTGGAGATTCTAGATCTTTTTCCACTCAAAGTTCTACTTCTCAATTTCAGAGAAGGAACTTACAAATATACAAAGGGGGAGTACTGTATTGGAGTCAGGTCAGAAGTATCAGTATGAATTTCTGGTTTATAAAATATGTGTATATTAAGATAGCTAGATATAGATATGTGTGTAAATAGGTGTTTACATACATATATTTCCTGGTTCCATCTGCTAAGAGACCCTAAAAACAGTGACATCGTAGTAGCAAGATCTTGGTTTCTCCAATAAAAGAAACCAGGACTCCTTGGAGAAGTTGTTGATTCCAGGACTGGAAGAGTCCAACTACAACATGAGCCTGGAACATCTTGCAGTGCTAGAAAGTAAAGAAGTGTGCCCACCAAGAAGAGAGGGTGGATATGTTGAAAGGACATGGGAGTTAAGCTGAAACAGCTCCAAATGGCTGAAGCTGGAATGATTTGAGCAACAAAATAAAGTAGCGATGGTACTGGATTATAATCCAGAGAATAAAATAAATATACATGAGTCCATTCTAATATACATAAATGAATAAAGGGACAGTTCTTCCTTATCAAAGAATTTCAATTAATAAATGGTAAAGGCATAATAAATATAGAAAGTCACCATTAGAACGCCACAATATTAATTGCCACAGGCAAGATCCACCCATGAATGCCAAAATTAGTGGGTTATAATTTTTTGAGGCTATGATCAGGCAACTATACCACTTTTACAAGTAATCATCTCAGGAGCAAAAAAAAAAAAAAAAAAAAAAAAAAGAGAGAGACAGAGATTGAATTTATAAGAACATAATTTTATTACTGACTTTATTAGGGCTGATAATGGTGGCAGCTCATTTGCTTTTTGTCCAATCTGGTTTCTGGGAGACAGTTCCCTTAGTCAGGTGAGTCTATAAATGAATTTATTAGGGTAGGTTTCCTGGCTCATATATAGGCCTCACCCTAAGCAATAAACTCCAGGAAGTAGATACCTGGAGCCAAATTTCCCAGTGAGTCACTGCCCAATCCTAAACTTTCAAGGACTTTTGTTCCAGAGATTTTTTTTTTTTTTTTTTTTTTTTTTTAAAGTACCAGGAGCTAAGGATTGAACCTGGACCTCATACTTGGGAAGCCACATCGGCTCCCCTGAGTTGGTTTTTTCATTTGTTTTTGCTTTTTTTTTATAGGAGGCACCAGGAAACCAACCTGGGACCTCCCATGCGGGAAGCAGGTACTCACCTGCTTGAGCCACATCTGCTTCCCTGTTCCAGAGATCTTTGTCTCCAAGTCTGATAGCTCACCCATAGAATGTTTGGCTGTCCCACCTCAAGCTACATGGTGTGATAAAGGTAAAAGAACAATGGACCAGGAGTCAGAATTCTAGCTTTAGTACTAACTTTTTTGGGGTGACTGGGAAAATTATTGGACCTTTATGTGGCTCAGTTCCCTCACTATAAAAAAGGGGATTTGATTCCTTGATCGCTAAGCTTCTCTCTTGATATCAACATCTGCAATATGTATCTAAAAATGCATCCTCCTCAGCAAACAGTTCCTATGTCTATGTATCCCATTATTGTTTGTTTTTACCACTTTTTTTCCAGTTTCTGAGGTGGAAAAATCTGTTACCTTTGTCATATCCATTCCCTTTAAGTAGTGTCCTTAGTATATGAATGAAGAGGATGAGTTTTGGAGACTGAAAACACTGGATTCTGCCTGGGCCATATTAACTGTGTGACCTTAGGCAAATTACTCAAACCTTATGGAGAAACAGTTTTTTTATGGAAATAATGCTAGTCTTCTCTCCCAGGGCTGTTGTGAGGATTAAATGAATTAATAAGTGCCCAATAATTGATAGTTGCTGTTATTAGTGGTTTATGGCAGTGGAATGGATTGAATCTTAAAATCAAATGGAGGGGAAGCAGATACGGCTCAAGCAGTTGAGCACCTGCCTCCTACATGGGAAGTTCAGTTCCTGGTGCCTCCTAAAGAAAAATCAAAACAGACAACAAGCAGACAACAAGCAAAAAACAATAAGCTGACAATGATCACAGACAGCAAGCACAAACAACAAACAAAAAAACCCCACAACAAAACAACAAGCAAACAGATGAGGGAACCATCTGGCAGCTGGTGGGGAATGAAATGGAGGGAGCGGGTGTGGCTCAAGCAGTTGAACACCTGCTTCCCACATGGGAGGTCTGGGGTTTGGTTTTTGGTGCCTCCTAAAAACAAAAACAAACAAACAAACAACAAACAAAAAAATCAACTCAGGGGAGCCAATGTGGCTCAGTGGTTGAACACTGGCTTCCCACTTACGAGATCCCAGGTTCTGGCCCTGGTATCTGAAAAAAAAAAAAAAAGAAAGAAAGAAAAAAGAAAATCAAATGGACTTCTGGAAAAAAATATCTAAAAGATATTGCAGCCCAGACTGAACACCTCCTTCTGAATGGGTCTTTCCAGTTGTTGGTATATTTCCTTTGTACTCTTAACAGGATTAAGGAAAATGTCCCGGGTCGGATGTGGCTCAACTGGTTGGGCGTCCGTCTCCCATATGGAGGGACCCGGGTTCGATCCCTGGGACCTCCCGTTAAAAAAAAAAAAAAAAAAAAAGGAAAATGTCCCAAAGTCTGAGAATGGAACTTTCATTTGAGGGAAAGCAGGAGTAAGAGGGGAGATACCATAACCTGTGAAAGCTGAGATACTCGTTCACAGTGGAGAGTATTTCAAGTGAGTCCAGGGTAACTTGAAGTTACCCTGAAAGCAGGAGTGATTATTTCTTATGCTCACCATTATGGGAATATACGTGTTATCGCTCTCTTACTGAAAGATAATTTGAATGGCTTTTTAAAATCATTATTCACTATTTATAGTGGAAAGTAAATAGGCTTTGGTATCAAACTCTGCTACTTTAATAGTTAAGTGATCTTTGTAAAGTAATTTGATCCCTCTGAATCTGTTTCTTCCTCATAAAGATAAGATAATAAACCAATCTTACAGAATGATTGTGAAGATTAAACTAGGGAAGTGGCTGTGGCTCAAGCAATTGAGTTCCCACTTACCATATGGACGACCTGGGTTCAATCCCAGGGACCTGCTGGTAAAAAAGAAAAAGAAAAAAGGCATCCCAGACCAGCGCAGAGAGGCGCAGACCCCCGCACAGTGCAGCAACGCACCAAAAAGACGATGGTGGAACCAGATAGAAAAAAAAAATTAAATAAGGTATGTGCTTCACATAAAGTAGGTGTTTTAAAATATTAGTTTCCAGGGAAGCGGCTGTGGCTCAATCAGTAGGGCTCCCGTTTACCATGTGGGAGGCCCCGGGTTCGGTTCCCGGGGCCTCCTGGTGAAGGCAAGCCTGCCCGCACGGCATGGTTAGCTGACCCAGTGAGCACAAGCAGCAAGGGGGGGATAAATGAATAAATAAATAAAATCTTTAAAAAAAAAAAAAAAAAAAAATATTAGTTTCCTTCCAAGAGCCTGATTCCTAACTTTAGCCTTGAATTTTTAGCTTCCAGTTGTATCTATATCACTTGGATTTTTCTTGCTGACATGTACGTCTTAACATGTGCAAAGCAAAACTTGTCCTTCCTATCTTGACTCTCCTTGTTAATGGCATCGACAACATCCTCATCATTCAGGGTGATCACACCAGCTCTGATTCATTGTCTACCCTAAGTCCATTTTATTCTAAGAACTGTCGATTCTCTCACCTCACTTTGTCTTTCTGTTCCCACCACTTCTACCTTAGTTTGAACCAGGCTTACCTTTCAGTTGGACAGTTTCAAGATCTGCTTGACTAGCCATTTAGATTCCAATCTGTTCCCCTCAGCAAATTATACACCACTGCAGAATAAACTTTAAAACACTGCTCTCATCATTCTTATTTCAGAAACTTTCTGACTTCCACCACACAAGCTGTGGGCAATTTACTACAGAAGTCTTATCTTAAAGATGTGGATTTCTTAATTTGCCATAGAGGTCATGGTCACACAGGCACATTAAGACTAGATCTCATCTCTGCTCACTCACAGGCCAATTCTTTCCATTATTGGAATATGACGTGGTTTTCAAGGGTCTTCCCAGTCTGGCCCCATTCTGCCTTTTCCTGTTTTATCTTCAACTTCTCTTGCACCTAGAGTCTAACTCCATTGAACTATCCTATCCTAGTTCAACTCTCTAACGGTGCTAATGCTGCCTTCCCTGCCTGAGATGCATTTTCTTCTTCCTGCTCCCACTCGTTGCAATTCTGTCTCTTTTGTAAGTCCCAAGTGAAATCCTGATGTTTCTTCTCTTCCCTCCCACCAAGCCAGAAAATCAGGTCCTGTACTCCTAGGCCATGCATTGCCTGTTACCACTTTCTGCCTTGTGTTATAATTTATGTATTTGTTAGCAAGGCCAGCAGATTACGCACACCATTGGGACAGGGACCTCGCCCTACATCTTTTAGGAAGTAGGTACTCAGTAACCTAGTGCCAGAATCTATCAAATATCATGTACTGATTCTTATCTTTTTCTGTTTCATAGAGTTCTGATAACATTGCTAAAACGCACGCACACAACACAGTGTGCTTCTGTGAAGAGCAAAGTGGTCAGGGTATGAGCTGCCTCATTCCTTGACTATAAGATATGCTTATCCTAGCCTGTACCAAGATGTTTTGGCTTTCTTTGGCTTCCTGGATGAGAGTAATCAAAACTTGGAATTAGACTTGGGAATTATCTCTTTTTTCTTTATCACAATCAGTCCCTCAATTAATCTAATGCTTTTTCTTTTATATGAACAGATTTGGGGATGTATCTTGCATGTTTTTTCCCCACTTTGATCCAGAATTGATCCCTGTAGAAGAACTGACAAGATTTACACCCATACCTACATTGGAAGCATAATTGTACCAAATGATATCTGAAAGTGTTGGTCAGTATTTCCTAAACTTGGCTTACACAGTCACTGTTGTGGTTTTACATAATTAAGTTTAGCTGTACTATTTGCTGCTTCCATGTCTTTTTCTGTTGCGAGAAAGGGCTGACAATGTTTGGTGGATCTGTTGTTATAAACTGGAAAGCAGACAGGCAGATAGGTATATTATTTGGTACATTCAGTTTTATTTCAAAGAATCTACGTAGAATTAAGGTAATTTTATTCATGAATAAGAGACAATATTTAAAAAAACAACACTGAAACTAACATTTATTGTTTACTTATTCTGCATCAGTGTCTTACTTATTTATTCCTCATAGTCCTCATATAAGAATACTATGAAGTAAGTACTGTTATCATGGATGTGAAATCTTAAGTTTTCGAGAAGGGCACACAGCTTTAAGTGGTGGGACCAGCATTCACTCTCGGACCTGCCTCTAACACCAGAGCTCCTCACCATCAATGGTTACTACGCTGCCTTCCCACATGGGATTCAAACAAAACAACAAAACTAGTATTCTTTTCAGACAAGACTTTAGTTGGAAGAACAAGTGCTACCTGTGGAAAAGTAGTGTGATCTTTTAGGGTTGCTCTCTCCCTTATTTGCCTCATAGGACTAAAATTTCAAAGAGTGAAGTAGCAGCCTGGGTGGCTTGATCAAGCACCTCGAATGTTCTGCTGTTGTCAAGGGCGTTGGAAGCAGTACTTGATACATTCTACCAGATCAGTTATGCTCTGCAGTTGTCAAGAGAGCTGCGAGCAGGACTTTAATCTATATTTTTCACTCTCCAAATAAGGAAACTATTGACTCATTTCTAATCTCACTTATTCTGGACAAAGGTTGGAACTCCTTTGGTAATTACTGGAGCAAAAAAAAAACAAACAATCCAGGTTAATGGGTAGGGACTAGTTGATGTAAAGGGTAAGGCTTTGTGTATCTTTGACTTGAAGGGATTGTAGAAAAGATTTTAAGTATTGAGGCTTTATCCCCTGAATTTAAAGTACATTATACTTCCCCCAATTGTTAAAAGGCTTTAAAATAATAAGAATTTTAAGAAGAGCCAATACTAATATATTAGATTTTAAATACTTTTAATAGTACTGTAGTGTACCCAGTATTTTAAATATATTATCTCTTTAATCCATATCAAGCTCAAAAAGGTAGGTATTATCCTCATTTTTCAGCTGAAGAAACCAAAACTGAAAAACTCTTATGATTTCAACTGGCCTGTCTTGTCTCAAAAGTCCTCACTTTTCTCTTATTCCATGCTGTGTCCCTAGCTCTCTCCCTAATACCGAGTGTTCAGTACAGCAGAATTTGGGGAGAGATGGCTGCCTAAAGGAATTTGGATGTAAGTAGGACCTAATTTGGACCTAACTCTACTGAGATTGTGGAATGTGCCTTCCCTGTGGAAAGTCAGAAGAGGGGAACATTTCACTCAAAATGTGACGCTGGCACAGACTTAAGTTCAGGGAAAGGCCAGTCGATATTTGCACAGTGGGGTCAGTCACAGAATGATGAAACTGGAAGGAACCATAGAGATCATCTGGTTTAACCTTCTCATTTTACAGGAAGCTACAACCCAGAGATACTGAGTCATGTGACCAAAGTTGCACAGTATTTGGGAGAACTGGTATAGGATTGTGGTCTGCTGGTCTAGGGCTCTCTGCTCTCTCACTTAAACACCACACTGCTTCCAATTCTTAGATGCTGGAGAATTCTTTTCTGTGTCTAATATTCTGACCTTCTTTATTGCATAGGTATTTCATGATCTGTAGACAAGATGGAATCAACTCCATTTAACAGACGGCACTGGACTTCACTATCATTGCGAGTAACTGCCAAAGAACTTTCTCTGGTTAACAAGAACAAGTCATCGGCTATTGTAGAAATATTCTCCAAGTAAGTGCTGATCCTGGTCCAAAAGGACCATCTGTCTTGAGCAAACATTACCATCTGGCAGGAATATTGGCAAAGGAAGTACATGGTGTAAAATGTCTTTATTGAGCACCTCCTGGATTTTCAGCACCATACAAGGCACTGTGGAGTAGGAGGATGATAAAAATAATCAGAAGACACATTCCTTGTCCTTGAATTTTTGTTTAGTTGGAGGAAGAAAAAGTTACAAACACAAAAGATAATTATAAAACACATAGTTATAAAGTAAAATGTCAGCAAGTCCAAAATGAATATGGGTGAGGAATGGATACAGAGTAAAAGAGGTGACTGTAATGGGCAGGAGCTTATCAGGAATGCTGTCTGGTTGAGATGAGCTTTAAGGCAAGTTTTTTGTGTTTTTTTTTTTAAACAATTTATTGAAGTATATCATTCATACATGAACATACATAAACAATAAGTGTTCAGTAAACATTGTGAACTTACAAAACAAACATGCATAACATCATACAGGGCTCCCACATATCACCCCACCACAAATACTTTGCATTGTTGTGAAACATTTGTTAACAAATTCTGAAAGAGCATTGTCAAAGTATTACTACTAATTGTAGTCCGTATCTTACTCCCCTATACTTTTTTTAAGGATTTATTTATTTACTTTTTATCCATTTTTACCTAACCCCCCCTGGTTTTGCTGTTTTTGTATCCATTTGTTGGGCAACTCTCTGTGTTCATTTCCTGCCCTCTCTTCTCATCCTTCTCCTCCTGTCTTCACTGGGATTCGATCCTCGGAATCTCCAATGTGGGAGAGAGGCATCCTATTGCCTGCGCCACCTTAGTTCCTGGTTTTTCAGCGCATCTCATCTTGGCTCTCCCTTGTGTCACTCTCCTGTTACGTCATCATCTTGCTGCGTGGCTCGCAGGGCCTGATGGTGTACCCGCGCACTAGGCCTGATTGGCGCACCCACATGCGGGGCCTGGCGACGCACCCATGCACAGGGCCTGGCGGCCCACATGCCTTCTATATTTTTCTTCTTTTAATTTTCACCGGGAGGTCCTGGGGATCGAACCCAGGCCCTCCATATGGGAGACGGACACCCAACCATTTGAGCCACATCCATCCCCCTGCTATATCTCTTAAGTTTGACCAAAGATACCTAGAGTTACAGTCTTTTCCCATACAGGATGGTCATATATTAAATCAGGCTTAGTTTATCACCAGCATTCTAAAAACCAGACCTAGGAGAAAAACTAGAAACTGCATGGTTTCTAATATAGCGAATGTTTAGCCTACCCTGATTATCACAAAATCAGGACAGTGAGAATATTCGCATTAAGGCAAGTTTTGATGTGGTTGAAGGGAGTGTTAGGTGTGCTCTCTACCTGCACTGTCCAGTATGATAGCCACTATATATGGCTATGTAAAATTTTAATTAATTAAAATTAAATAACATAAACTCAGTTCCTGAACTGCAGTAGTCACATTTCAAGTGCCCACTAGCTACATATAGCTAGTGGTTACCATATAGGACAACATAGAAACATTTCATCATTGCATAAAGCTCTGTTGGACAGTGCAAACTTTGTAGGCAAACTATGGCCCACTGTCTTCCTGTTTTACTAAATAAAGGTTTATTGGAACACAGTTGCCCATTTGTATATTGTCTGAGCTGCTTTCATGCCACACAGCAGAGTTGCATAGTCATGACAGAGATTGTATGGTCTAAATTATTTATTCTCTGGCCCTTTAAGAAAAAGTTTGCTGACCTCCTCTCTAGACCATGAGTTCTTTATATGAGGTCCACTTTCTTGCTTATTTTGTATCTGTCACTGTTAGTGTGTAACACAGTGACTGAAATATAGTAGGCACTCAACAAATGTTAAAGGAATGATATATGTAAATGATATCCCAGGGATGGCACACACATTGACTGCATCAGAGATGCCATAGTGGGAAATATTGAGAGAGGAGCTGTTTTAGTTTGCCACAGGGTTGCCAGTGCAAAGTACCAGAAATGGGTTGGCTTTTATAATGGGAATTTATTTAGGGTAAAAGCTGACAGTTCCAAGGCCGTGAAATGTTCAAATCAAGACATCAGCAGAGATGCTGTCTCAGGGTCCTGTCATGTGGTGAAGCAAGATGGCATCTGACCTCTGCCAAGGTCTCTGCCTTCCCCTCTAAAATCTACCATTTCCTGGAGCTCAGCTGTGGGCAACCAGGCATAGGGCTTGTCTCTTACCCAGGCCTCCTCTTTCAGTCTCAGTTGCTCTTCTTTCTTCCCAAGTTCAGCTGTGGGCTATGAGGCATATGGTTCATCTCCCCTTGAGCTTCTCTGTGAGCCCAGACCCTTAGGGGCCTTTTCCCATCCCTCTGTGCTCTGCTGGTTCTGGGACCTTTCTCAGCCTCTCGGGCTTCTCTGTTTTCCTGCAGTCCTCTCTCTCACATGGCAGGATCAATATAATATGGCAGCTTCCTTTTCCTCAGTGTCTCTCTCTGTATCTCTGTTTATATCCGATCCAGAAAGAGGGTGGAGACTCTACCTGAGTCATGCCTCACTGACATAGTCCGATTGAAAGGGTCTCACACCCACAGGAATAGATTCATTCAAAAACAATCTTTTTCTTTTTGGGATTTAAGAAAGAACTTCAGACTATCACAGGAGCTTAGGGTGATTTCTGGGTTTACCTCAATAGTAGAGTTTATTAATGGGGAGCTACTGCTTCAAACAAAGATTTGAAGAAAGTGATTCTAGTAACTCCAAGATGAATTAGTGTGGCAGAGTCTGATAGATACCAATAGGAGGTTTCTGAAATCTACAATGTCGCCTTTTTTTTCAATAACAAATTCATTGACCACCTGCTATGTGGAGAACACTTCACTTCCAAACCCTTAACCTTGGTTATTACTTAGGGTGTATTGGAGGTGGGAGTGAGGCTGCAGAACCCATTTACCTTCTACATTATATATTTTATAGTGTTGTAATTTTATGTCAAGCATGCATTATTCTTATCAAAAAATAAAATCAATAAAGACATTTCTGAGAAAAGGGATGGATAGATGGAAAGCAGTTAAGGCTTAATCCCTGACCTCAAGGAACTCAACAGTATAGTTTAGGTCCCCCAGTTTCTCTGATCTTAAAAGTCACCGGGAGGACTTGTTAATAATATGGTGCTCCAATTATCTATTGCTACATAAAAAACCATCTCCAAAATTTAGTGCATATATTTTGCCTGTGAATCTCCAATTTGGTCAGGGCTTAATGGAGACAGCTTGTCTCTGCTCCACTCAACATCGGAAGCTGGGGGCCGCAGTCATCTAGAGGCTCACTCACTCACAGATACGGCGGTTGGTTCTGGCTGCCATCCGTGATCTCAGCTGGGGCCATGGCTCCAACACCTATTCAGGGCCTTTCCCTGCGGATGCCTGGCTTCCTCACAGCATAGTGGCTGGCTTCCAAGGAGAAGAGCATGAAGGAAAGAGGGAGGAAGGAAGGGAGAAAGAGAGGGAGGGTTGGAGTCAGAAGTTGTGTTTCCTTTTATGACCTAGCCTTGGAAGACACATGGAATTACACTTCTGTTACATTCTCTTCATTAGAAGCGAGTCACAATTTCTGGCTTATATTCAGGGGGGAGGAGAAATTATCAAAGATTTTGTGGACATGTTTTAAAACCAACTTATACAGCTTCCCAGACCCCTTCCCTAAAGATTCTGATTAGATATGTCTGTGATGGGGCTTAGGAATTTGTGGTTTTAACAAGTGTCCCAGGTGATTTTTACCTTCTGGGAAGTTTAATAAGCACTGGTAGTGTAAGAGAAGACTAGTAAGTTTGAACATAGAATAAATAAGGTTTATGATAGGAAGTTCAAGTAAAGGATTTTGGAAACTGAACATGAATAAAGGGACTAGGAAAGCAAGCAGTGTGGCATGGAGAAATACAGGAGGGAGAAGAGACTGGTACAGTTCATTTGGGGCCAGATGGTGGAAGGCCTTAAATGCCATGCTAGGTTTAAAGGATAATGGAAGCAATTGAAACTCTTCATGCAGGGAAGGGGACATGATCAGACTTGTATTTTAGAAGATGCTCTGGTAACAGTGTACAAGGTAGATTGGAAATGTAAGAGATTGATATCGTGGAGACTAATTATGAGGCTCTCTTGGGAGACCAAGTGAAAGCCATTGAGGGTGGGGGCAGCCGGAGTGGAAAGGAAGGGAAGGATTTGAGATGGTGCTGAGATATGATTAATAGGACTTGGAAACTCCCTGTTCTTTTACAGAGAAACTTATCCACATTCTTACACTTTTCACCCTTCCTACCCCCACCTCCCTTTAACTGCACTCGGTTTTTCCCATAACATGCATTCTCCCTGGGTAGCAGCTGCCTGCTCTTTTGCAATATTCTGGCACCAGGAGTCAGGGTTTTACTCTCCTACATCTCCACTATTTCCTATCCTTTTTTTTTCATGCCTCATTCTGAAGTTCTAAACCCATGCTTTGAGGGTCACGCCATCTAACTCCAGCACACTCTTCTCATCCCCCTCTTCATTGCAGTGGTGTGCCAGCCTCCTAACCAGGTCCCTGTCTTCACTGGGGATACTGGGACATGGCTTCAAGCCCTCCTCTCCTCCACTTCTTCCTCAGCTTCATTTTCTTCTCCGTGTTTCTCAGTGGGGGTGCTGTTGGCATTTTGGGTGAGGCATATCTTCCTTGTGCAGGATGTTTATCATCTTACCCTTCTCCAAATGCTAGTAGCGCCCCATGTCATTAGAACAATCAGAAAAGAAAAATAGGCCAGGAAGAAAACCCAACCAACAAGGTTCCCACACATTTCCAAATGTCCCCTGGGGCCTATCATGCTCCTAGTGAAGAATCACTGGTCCACATAAATGACCTGCTAATACTTTGAGTGCATAATTTCTTGATCTTCCCTTCTTTTTTTAGCCTGCCTTTTGTCTCCCATGCCACTGCCTCTAGCCCCAACCTTATCATCACCCAGACTCCGTCTCTGAAATAGTGCATTTGGAAAACCTACTCTTTGAAATAGAGCCTCCTGTTCTTCCACTTATCCTATTCTCTTACTCCCACTAACCCTGCTCTTTGACATCACCAGGACACCCAGGTCCTGGATGTCAGTTCACTTTGTTCCCTGCCTAACTCAATCACTTCAGTGAAACTCTCACCCCTTCCTCAGTTCCTTTTTCACCCTCTCATTCTGTTGTTGCCCAGCTCAGCCAGTTCTCAAGCTAGAAGATTTGATGACCATTAGGAAGAGGGTAAGAGCTATTCATTTTAGGAGACCTCTTAATCTTGCAAACAGAAAATGCAAAGGGACCTCAGAGGTCATCTTCTCATAGTACAGTGGGTTGACTGTCTTTTCTCCATGAAGTTATAAGGGCAAATGGCGGTTATGTACAACTGTAAATCTTGAACCTGTTAACTAGAATTAGTGTACTAGGCACTATGCGAGACACTTGACATATACTATTCCTACTCCTAACAAAAGCCCATAGGAGAGGGGGGCCTTACCCCTTTTTTACAATTGAGAAAACTGAGGTATAGACAATAGCCTGCCCAAATTAATGTTTTGGTTTGTTTCAGTCTAGTATTTTTCTTCTGATGCATCTATTTTAACATATTGAACTGGTTTTGAAAGACAAATAGGATTTTTCTTGGTAAGCTGGGTGCCTGATAGAAGAAAGTCCAGAGGAAGGGGAAAAACAGGAGGTAGAGACACAGAAGCGAGACTGAGGGCATGATGTGTACTTAAGACATTAAAAACTAGAGAACTGGCCTGGATTTCTTCTCCAGCTTCATATTCACTGGACACATGTTGCTATTATTGCTTCAGGTTTTTAGGGTTCACTCACTGAAGGATACCAGAACAAATTGCTGGACTTTTTTTTGTACCAAGCATATACTAATTTTTGTTTCCAACACTTACTGACTTGATTTTCTCTTAGTTTAACAGGCTCTCTAGGATGAGGTTAGGAATTAGTAAGTCCTGTACAAGCCTAGTTAAAAGACTGTAGGGAACCTTAGAAGGTTTCTGATCAGAGACTAATATAAAAGTGGTGTTTGAGGTAGTTTAATTTGGCAGTTGTTTACAGGTTTAGCTGAGAGATGGGGGGCCTTGTATGTGAGAAACAGATGCTCAACTACTTGAACTACACCTGCTCCCAAAAGGTTGTCCTCGTGAGGAGATCTGTAACTTTGTTTTTGAATTTAGGAGGTACCAGAGATTGAACCCAAGACCTCGTATGTGGGAAGCAGGTGCTCAACCACTGAGCTACATCTGCTCCCTATTTTCTAATTTTAACAATGCATTTTAAGTTTATATGTACAAAAGAGTAATTTTTCTAGCATTAGAGCCTATGCCTCATGGGTATTTTATAGCTCCAGACTTCTTTTGACTTAAATGTCTGTACTATATAAAGCATTAAATTTGAGGTAAGAAATGTCCTATGATGGTTTAATTTGAATAGTTAGCTTTGGTTTTGCTCTCCATTGACTTCGGCATAACTTGATCCTTTACTTAATAAAATTTGGCTCATTAGGTGGAATTTAGTTTCTTTCCAGAAGGTTCCTCTTTGAATCATGTATCTTTGGAATTAAAGGGAATCTAGCCTAGTAGTTTTCAACTATGTTAGTTGAGTTCTTCAGAGGAACCTCAGGAGCCAGTTCTGGGAAGGGAAGGTATAAAGGGTGATCCTGGTACCTTCCACCCCAGCTTCTACCAGAGCAGTCCTGCTTTGATCCCTTTTATTTTTTTTTATAAACATAATTTGTGTCAGTCTTTTTTATTTTATTTTATTTTATTTTATTTTATTTTATTTTATTTTATTTATTTATTTATTTTTTTTTTTTTTTAACCGGGAGGTCCCGGGGATCGAACCCGGGTCCCTCCATATGGGAGACGGATGCCCAACCAGTTGAGCCACATCCGACCCCCATGATCCCTTTTATATATTAGGCTCTAAATAAGATATTTGGAAAGAGGGTTCTGCAGGTAAAAGTTTGAAAACCACTGACGTGGCTAACCTTCATCCCCTCCTCTGGCAGATAAGGAACGAGATGTCCAGCAGTTATGACTGCAGATGGCACGCCAGGATAGTGGCAGAGCTGGATGATCCAGCACCCAGACCCTTCACGCCCACCAGTGTGCCTTTTGCCACATCACATCTCCTCCTATTCTTGTTATAACTTTACCTCTTCAGTAGCCCCAAGATAGAACAGGGTTCATGTTTAGTTTTCTGTGACTGTTCTTCCTCTCCTAAGAAAAAAAAAAAAAATGACCTTCATCTCTCCCGGGTTAACTTCCTCTTTTTCTGCTTCTCTGTAACTTTTTAGTGGTGGAATTGTTCCAGAAGGAAATATATTACCTAAACCTTGGGAGTTGCCATTTTCTCTCTCTCTATCTCTCTCTCTCTTTTTTTTTTTTTTTCCACTCAATGTTCCCTTTGCTCTGTTTGAGGGCAAGAGTCATGGCTCAGGAACTCTGTTTTCTGGCCTTAGAAAAGTTTGAGACATTGTTATTGCTCCCCAGATAATTTTAGCATCCTCCATCAGCTGCCTGCCTCACAGCTAAGCATTAGTGGGCAGTTGCAAGGTTAATCTGTACATGAGGAATAGGAGGCTGGAAGACGAGAAAATCAGGGAAGGGAAAGTGATACTCGGGAAGAGGGATGTGATTTTTAATTACAGAAACTCCATTGCATATACTGTTTCCCCTCAAATTTGGATCTTCAGAATGCCCCCTTTACTCCTAAATCAGTGACCTTTACATTTGGTGTCAGAATAATGCTAGTTGCTCTAAGTGCTTTGAGGCCTGAATCCTGGTGTAATGTTGAATTCAGAAGTATTGAGCCTCAGAGTCTCCACTTAAAATTCTGAGTACAAAATGTAGAAGTACTGGGAAACGGATGTGGCTCAAGAGGTTCGGCGTCCGTCTACCATATGGAGAGACCGGGGTTCGATCCCCGGTACCTCCTGGTAAAAAAAAATAAAAAATAAAAAAATAAAAAATGTAGAAGTACCAAGAGCCTTTTATGGAAGAAAGCAGTGATGTAGAGCCTTCTCTCTGTTTATCCACTTTTTAGTAAGTACCTCATTACAAATAAAGGGTGAGGATAGTTGAGTGGGAGTTTATACAGCCATTGGTGTACAAACCTGTATCTTACAGATACCTCATTACTAAAAGGACAGGACTGAAAATGAAAGCCATTTTTTGTTTTTTTTTAATCTATGTTTCCATTAAGACAGTAAAGGAAGGGAACCTCTGGGCTTATTTACCCAAATAACCACAGTGTAAATACCTTGCCTTGGAGAACAATTGACTAAATACAAAATCTATCTGCTGATTGGCTCTAGCTTTCATATATTGTATTATTGCTGTAATATACTGTAGATGATTATCCAGGGGATGTGGTAATGTACAAGTTCAAGGCCAGTTCTAAGTTCCTTTCTAGATGTAAGTTACCATGTTTCTGCATTCCTACTTTTGGTAATCTCTCATATAGATATATTTTTAAATATATGTACAAGGACATTCACCAAATTGCTATTTGGAATAGTAAAGAACTGGAAACAATAAAATTGTCCAACAAGAGGAGTATGGGTGAATTAATCAGATTTTTCATAGATGAGAATTGCCAGGGCTACCAAAGACTTCTGTGTTGTGAAAGCCCAGGGATGCTTCTTACTTAGCCTTTATCTTAATGCCTGTTCACTACTTCTTCCTTCCCCAGTTTCTTATACCTCTTTTTCCTCTAAATATTAGAGTCCCCAGAGCCGAGTTCTGGGCCTCTTCTCGTACTGCACTCTCTTTGTAGATGGTCTCATCTTCTCTCCTGGCTTTAATAACATTTGTGGACAGATAAGTCCTAAATTTACATTATTAGCTTAGACCTCTTTTGAGTTTGAGAAGCTTGTGTCTAATCACTGCCACTACCAAATGGATGTTTTCAGTAATGTGGCCTACACTGAACTCCTGATCTTCCTCATCCCCAAGTTTGCTCCTCCTTCAGAATTTCCCCTCCCAGTAAACAGTACTTCTAACTGCTCATGCCAGGAACTCGGGGATCATCCTTGACTTCTCCCCTTTCCCTTCCTTACCAATCCTCAAATCCATTCACTTTTATCTTCAATGCCATCACTTTAGCCCAAGCCAGCATCATCTCACACCAGAGCTGCCATTATTCTCAGCCACCTGCAGTCCATCCTCTGCTCAACATCTGGAGTGGTCTTTTTTTTTTTTTTTTAAGATTTATTTTTATTTATTTATCCTCCCCTTGCTGCTTGTATTCTCTGTGTCCATTTGCTGCACATTTTTCTGTGTCTACTTGTCTCCCTTTGTTGTGTCATCTTGCTGCATCAGCTCACCACGCCACGCAGGCTGGTTTGCCTTCACCAGGAGGCCCTGGGAACTGAACCCGGGGCCTCCCATATGGTAAACGGGAGCCCAACCAATTGAGCCACAGCCCCTTCCCTGGAGTGGTCTTTTTAAAATATGAATTGTGGGGATCGGGTGTAACTTAGTGGTTGAGTGCCTGCTTCCCATGTACGAGGTCAAAGAAAAAGAATTGCATCATGTTGTTTAAGAGCCTTCAATAATCACACATTGTACCTAGGATTAAATTTAAAATCCTCAGCATGCCCTACAAAACCCTGCCTGATCTGGCCCCTGCCTCCCAGCCTCATCTCCCGCCCCCTCCCTTTCTCAATGTGCTTCAGCCACACTGGAGTTCTTTGTGTACTTTCTACACATGCGATACTTTCTTGCCCTGGGGCTTTTGCTTTGCTGCTTTCCTCTGCCTGGAATGCTTTTCTTCCTTTTCTTTTTCTTTTTTTTTTTTTCTTTTTTTTTTTTTTAAGGGTACTAGGGGCCGGGGATAAGCCAGAGCTCAACCACTGAGCCACATGGGCTACCCTGAGTTGGTTTTCCATTTGTTTGTTTTGCCTGTTGTTTGTTTTGTTTTTTTTTTTAAAGAGGCTCTGGGCACTGAACTGGACCAAGCAGACGCTCAACCACTTGAGCCACATCCGTTCCCCATTCTTCCCTCTTTTTTGCCTGACTCTGGTCAAACTTCAGGTCTCAGCCTAAAGGTCATTCCCTTCTAAATTTGATTCCCTTGTTGACTATTTAATACTCTGTTCTTTTTATTCAAAGGATTTTATCTACACCTACCAACCTACCATCCATCCATCTATCTATCTATCTATCTATCTATCTATCTATCTATCTATCTATC
>JAKSZT010053896.1:2370288-2393579 GCA_026826555.1 Tolypeutes matacus
ATCTATCTATCTATCTATCTATCTATCTATCTATCTATCTATCTATCTATCTGTTTAGTTTAATGTCTAAGCTATAAGGTCGCTGAGAGCAGGAACTATTCCTCTTGGTTATTTTTTTCACTACTTTTTCTCCAGTGCTTGGAGTATAGTAGGTACCAATAGTTATTACCTGAATGAAAACTTTAGCTGTTCTAACATGGAGAAAGGGAGCTGTGGAATAGTATGTAAATGTGATGCCATTTTTGTTATTTAAAAACATTTGCACTAATTCTTTGTAGGAGAAATGTTTGCATACGCACAGAAAAATGTCTAAAAAGATACACACCAAACCGTCAATGTTGGTTATCTCTGGGGAGTAGGAGGCTGTGGTGAGAGAGAAAACTTTTACTTTTCACTTTATACAAATCTTATGAAAAGCTTGTATTAATTTTTTAATTTAAAAAAGTCTTTTGTAACAATCTCATACAAAGAAGAGTGGCAAAATAAGGAGCTGGTAGGCTTAAACTCTCTTCTTTCCCTGAGCACAGGGAAAGTTCGATGTTAAGATTTTCAGGTTCTCTTTGTAACTGTGCTCTTGAGACTTTGTGCCTCAAGTCAGCTACTTCTGACCTCATCAGGTTTATGCTGCCCCAGAAGACTTGTGGTCCTTGAAGTAACAGATAAGATTTTTCCTCTTAGAATTTGGGGAGAATTTGGGTGAGGAACTATGAGCAGTTTTTTTTTGTTTGTTTGTTTGTTTTCTCTTAAATTTAATTTTTGAATAGGTAATACATTCACATAGCTTAAAATGCAAAAGGTACAAAAGAGCATACAGCAAAAAGTCTCTCCCCCAGCCCCAGCCACCTAGTTGTTTTTTTCCCCTGGAAACAAAATGTTTTCTATTTCTTATGTTTCCTTTTTTAAAAAAATAATGCATATGCAGTTTTTGTATTTAACAATATATCTTGGAGATCTTTTAAATTAGTTCATAAAGAGTTTCTTTGTCCTTTTTATAGTTACATAGGTATCATTATATGAACGTTATAATTTATTTACCAGTCCTCTGCTGAATGACTTTCAGGTTGTTTATAGTCTTTTGCGCTTATAATTAATGCTACAGTGAATACCTTATTTAAAGATCGTTTTGTTTGTGTGTGAATATATCTTAGAGTAAATTCTGGAAGCAGAATTGGTATATCAAAGTGTTTGTGCTTTTTGTAATTTTGACAGATGTTGGCAAAATGGCTTCCATGGTAAATGTTCCATTTTATCTTCCCACTAACAATATAAGATAGAGCCTGTTTTCCCATACCCTCACCAATGCAATATATTACCTTTTTATCTTTGCCTACTTAATAGGTAAAAAATATTCTGTTTGAAATTTCATTTTCAAGTTGAATATCTTTTTGTTTGTCTAAGAGCCGTTTGATGTTTGTTTCTGTAAATTGTATATGTATATCCATGGCCCATTTTCTGTTGAGTTGTTTGTCTTTTTCTTATCGATTTGTAGGAACTCTTTGCCTTAGGGAAATTAGCCTCTTTGTAATATAAGTTGCAAATATCTTTCCAGCTGGTTACTTAAATCATAGCAGTTTTAATCCCATTTTCTTCCTATTTATTATAGTCATTGAAGTGCCAGAAAGTCACAGTACCCAGCTTAGTGAATGACATACTTGTTAATATCTGCTTATTAAAATTTAACAGTGGGAAGCGGCTGTGGCTTAATCAGTAGGGCTCCCGTTTACCATATGGGAGGCCCCGGGTTCGGTTCCCAGGGCCTCCTGGTGAAGGCAAGCCCGCCCGCACGGCGTGGTTAGCTGACCCAGCGAGCACAAGCAGCAAGGGGGGGATAAATGAATAAATAAATAAAATCTTAAAAAAAAAAAAAAAAAAAAAATTTAACAGTGACAGGACTGGAAGAGACCTTAGAAATCATCTCACATAGTCACTTAATTTTGTAGATAAGGCCCAAATAAATGAAGTGATATAACCCAGGTTACATAGTAGGTAAGCAGTGGTGCCAGGTCCAGGATTTTTCCCTGGCTTCCATTTTGGCTGAAGTTACTCCATTTAATTTGCACACTAAGAAAAATTCTGAGCTTTTGAAGGCATTTATGTTGAAAGTTGGTTTTGTGGCAAAGAAATGGGCCCTTTCCCATTTGCTTTTTTCTTTTTTTCTCATCTTCCTCCTCTTTCCCAAATGCCTTGTGAATTCTGAAATTCTACCTTAAGACAGAACAATTGGCCCTTTGAACTTGCCCTTTTCTAAAGTTGGTTTGGTGCTAACTGGGTTCTGGGCATGTAGGACCAAGAAGAGGAACATAGTAAAGATTCTCTAAGCTGTGTTGCTGCAATTTTTTTTTTTTTTAAAGTACTGGGGGTTGGGGATTTGAACCCAGGACTTCATATCTGGAAGCCAGGGCTCAACCACTGTGCCAAATTGGCTCCCCGAGTTGGTTTTTATCACTTGTTTTTGCTTGTTTGTTCTTTTTAGGAGGCACCCAGGAACTGAACCCGGGACCTCCCATGTGGGAAGCAGGCACTTATCCGTTTGAGCCACATCCACTCTCCTGCCATGGATTCTTTTTTTTTTTTTTTTTTAAAGCAGTTTTATTGCTTTAAATTTATTTATGATATGCTCACATACCATACACTCTATCGTGGCTTATTAACTTTGTAAACTCTGTGCTAGGATGGTGCTAAGCAAATTGGTTTTGTTTTTTGTTTTGGGGGGGCTTTTTTCCTTTCACTTTTTTCATTCTTTAAAAGATACTTCAATTACATCAATGTTACAGAGAATATATAGGGGATTCCCATATGCCCCATTCCCCACACCTCCCACATTTTCCCACATTAGCAACATCTTTCATCAGTGTAGTACATTCATTGCAATTAATAAACTCATTTTGGAGCATTGCCACTAAGCATGGATTACAGTTTACATTGTAGTTTACACTCTCTCCCATTTGACTCTGTAGGTTGTGGCCAGATATATAATGGCCTGTATCTGTCATTGTAATGTCATTCAGGATAATTCCCAAGTCCTGAAAATGCCCCCCCCCCCGTTACACCTGTTTTTCCCTCTCCCTAACCCCAGAACATCTGTGGGTCACTGCCTCTATATCAATGGTATTTCTTGCATTGCTCGAATCACAATAAGTCTATAGTAGAATACTAATAAGTTTATTTTAGTCCATAGTTCGTTTCCCAATCCTGAGGACACTGGGATGGTGATGCCCTCTCCACCATTAATTGAGGGAGACTTCGATCCCATACATCTGATGGATGGGACTCTCTTGCTTGCAGTTGTAGGCACTCTCTGTTCCTTGGTATGTTGTTTGTCCATCATCTCCTCCCCGTTATTTGTCCTGGGTGAGTCTATTTAACTGGAGAGTAAGTATTGCAACTCAGTTGAGATTCATCTGCTATTGATTCTTGACTCACAGGCCATGAGGATGCCAGGTTAAGGCTGTTATGGGTGTCTTTTTTTTTTTTTCTCTCTCTTACAGTGGGGACCTCCAGGCTTCCTTTGTCTTTAAATGGAGAAAATCTATCTACCACCCCCACCACCCCAATATCCCTGGAACTTTGTCAAAAATCTTTTGATCTAAGTAATAAAAAAGGATAAAAGAAAATGATGAAAGTAATCATAAAAATTAAAGTAGTTTTATCTATGCCCATTTACCAAATATAAGATGGCATTGACTGTAACATTGTTATATGCATCACTAAGAAATGATGCTGCCAATTAAATTGATTAGTGTTTATCACATAGACTTTTCTCATATATTCTTTTTTTTTTTTTTTTTGAACCGACATTATTCCAAGTATTATTTATAATTTTAAAAACTTAAGAAGTAAGCTAATGCATGAAGAAACTATGTTGCATATTACTGGGAGTATTCTGCAAATGTTCTCAGTTATACTTAGAAAGGATGTCTGATAATATGGGCAGCATCTGTATGATCACCTTGTCTTTAGTAAAAGGGTATAAAGGGAACAATGATGACAATAGTGTAAAGATAAAAGACCAAATTGTGAAAAACTTTTAGAAAATATGTATCCTGAATGCCCTAACCACATATGTAGTAGCTAGCATGAAATAGCCAGATTTTCATAACTACACGTAGAACCTCCACAGACTTGGCAGCTAAAACGCACACTGCATTTGGTTCCACGAGCAGTGTTGCTATAGATTATGCGCTTTTCCTAAATCATAAAGAATCCTGGTAAAATTGTGAACCAAAGTTCAATCTTCTCTCGATTTACTGGGTAGACTGTATTCCCGGGCAATTCTGTATATAATAAACCTGCGCAAAATATAGCTTGTGGTTTTAAAGAGCTGGGCCTAGAACATAGCTGTTTCACATACTCTTTTTTTAACATAAATAAATGATGAAACATTCAAATTTATTTTCCAGTGGGGTTCAGGAGAATTCTTGCTGTGAAGACCTGCCCAAGCCTACTGAACACCTGGCATCCCTGGCCCACTAGTTAAACTCCAGCACTGTCCCCAATCTTAGTAATACACAAAAAAGTATGTGCATGTGGTGTTTCTGAGCTTGTCGAGCACCTCTGGGTTAGGGCTGGAGAGGGGCCGAGTTGTGGGTACAGGGTGTTGGCAGCCACAGGGCACGTGACCGAGGCCAGCAGTGTTCTCAGTGACATGTGGACCTGGGTCTGCAGCCTGCAGCAGAGTTGGCGTGGGTTAGACAAGCATGTGAGGAAGCTGAGGAATGCAGCACAGAGCGACCAGACCCGTGGTCAGCCGTCCTAAGGGAAGTGCACCTTCTGAACAAGGATGACAACAGCCTGCACATAGCCAGCCACCCCAGTGCCCATCAGACGACCACAGAGGTGGTCACCTTCCCACGGGAACCACTATTTCTGCACAGTTCATCTTACTTAATGATGAACAAGTGCCTGTAAGGACTTGCACTTCCTACTTGATTTGTGAGAGGGGCTCCGAGGTCACTATTTTCTAAAGAGTTGGAAGGAGCATGGTGGACTCTGCATCCCACGGGGAGAGGCTTCACACTCGGACCTGCATTCACTGCCAGGGCAATAACATGTGCTGCACGGAAACCACAAAGTCACCTTGATGTTGGATTCTTTTGAATTATATTCACACAAATTGGGCCTGAAGCAGGTCAGCATTCAAAACTATGTGTTGAAGAATTAAACCAAACAAACCTGGAAAGTCCTAAGCCATAAAATGTACAGTTCAGACACATAAAACCAGACAGACGTGTAATCAGATTTTCATCCAGCCCCCACATAAAAATCTTCCAGTAGAGTGACCAAAATCCCCCGAGCTGAGGTCACTCTGAATATTCTTCCTCTACAAGAAAGAGGAGGAAATAATACCTGCATGCCTTCTTCCAAACACCAGAGGTTCAATTTTCTTTGGAACCCCTTCCAGGGCTGAGACAGCTCTGTACATGCAATTCCAGCCAGAAGTTCACCTATCACTTGTGCATACATAAAAGAGTAAAATAATTTTTCTTCAAATGCCAAATCAGGGGGTAATATTTTTAAAGATATTTTAAGTGGCAATAAAAACCTGTGTAGTGGGAAGCGGCTGTGGCTCAATCAGTAGGGCTCCCGTTTACCATATGGGAGGCCCCGGGTTCGGTTCCCGGGGCCTCCTGGTGAAGGCAAGCCCGCCCGCACGGCGTGGTTAGCTGACCCAGCGAGCACAAGCAGCAAGGGGGGGATAAATGAATAAATAAATAAAATAAAAAAAACAAAAACAAAAAAAAAAAAAACCTGTGTAGTACTATCAAATATATTTAACTGAGCTGAAGTGACAACAATACCAATAACTTAAGACAAAATCCTCACCTGTTCAGGCAGTGTGATCACCATTCAGCCGTTTGGCTGACAACGGTTTTAAGATTTCAGAGGCACTAAATGTGGGGAGAAATGTGCATCTTAGAAATGTTGCAGTGCTGTATGTACTTGACTAACTGCATTGCACTTTTATACTCGTGATCTCATTTAATCTTCCCAGCAACCTTGAGAGTAGATATGTTAAGTCATTTTCTAGATAAGAAAACTGAAGCTTAGAGAGGTTAAGTGACTTGCTGGAGATCATGATTAGGAGGTGTAGAAACTGAGACTTAAAGCCCAGACTTTCTGCTCTATCCAGTTTTTTCCCCGGCATTCGACCTTATCCACTTGGACCTTTGTGTTGTGTCACGGCAGACACTGGAACAGACTCAGGAAGGGAGGGCTGCTCTGACTGCTTGAATTCCCTGTAACTTTCATTTTGAGAGAGTTGGTTAACTACAACTGCTGGAAAGTCATATAGTCAAACCAGACTGCAGGTTATTGCGACCTGCGGTGAGGGTACAGATTGGGGAGTTAATGCTTTAATTGGTACAGAATTGCTGTTTGGTAGTGGATGGTGGCGATGGTAGCACAACATTGTGAATGTAATTAACACCACTGAGTTGTATTTTAGATGTGGTTAAAAGGGGAAATTTGGGGTGGTATATATGTTACTTGAGGGAAGCGGCCGTGGCTCAATCAGTAGGGCTCCCGTTTACCATATGGGAGGCCCCGGGTTCGGTTCCCGGGGCCTCCTGGTGAAGGCAAGCCTGCCCGCGCGGCGTGGTTAGCTGACCCAGCGAGCACAAGCAGCAAGGGGGGGATAAATGAATAAATAAATAAAATCTTAAAAAATATATATATATATGTTACTTGAATAAAAATTAAGAAACAACACAGTGAACCCTAATGTAAACTATGGACTATGGTTAATAGTACAACCATGAAATTCTTTTATCAATGGTAACAAAGATAGCACACTAATGCAAAGTGATAATAATGAGTGGGGTGGTGTATATGGGAACTGTTTTCTGCATGATTTTCCTGTAAACCTAAAATTTCTCTAATAAAAAAAAAATTAAAGCAAAAAAAAAGACAATTGGTGGCAGAAATAAGTAAGCAAAGTGGTTTCTTAAAGATTGAAAAACTGAAAATATAAGTTTAACTTAAGGACATTATCTTTTTTTACCCTCTTTTCTGAAGGTACCAGAAAGCAGCTGAAGAAGCAAATATGGAAAAGAAGAAAAGTGTAAGTATTCTGAAGCCCTGTGACACGTGACCCTTCGTGAGCAGAGCCTGTGTGGCCAAGCCACCTGCAGCCGTGTGGGCTTGGGCTCCATGTTAGCTGAGTTGTCCATTCATGCCAGCTGGTCTGATTTGTGAGCCATTTGCTCAGGAGAACTTGGCTCAGGTACAGGGAATCTTAATTTTTCACTGAGTTTCTGCTTTTGACCCGCTTTTTATTTACTGAGTTGGGTGACGGATGTTCAGAAAGCCAAGTACTTTCCCTGAGGTTAGTACAGTGTCTTACTGGTTCTGCCCAAATTAGAGCACAGAGTTTCCTAGGCTGTCATCCTTTTTTACAAATCAAACAACCAGAACTCTATATCTATGCATTTAAATGGTAGCAGCTGCACAGCTGATGTCATCCTCTGGGTTCTTTGTTTAAAGCAAACTTGACCCAAGCCAGTTAGCAAGTTTCCTAGCTGCAGGATCTGTCAAAGGCAAAACCTCCAGAACAAGCTTTCTGCTAGTACCCATTCTCCACTGTGCCTGCTTGCTAACTTCCAGCTGAGCTGGGTAATGCACTTTCTTTTTGAAATCTTACTTGATTTAATCTTTTTTGTGGGAGGGGAGAAAGGCATCCTCTTTATGTTTTATTTTTTTGAACTGTTTGTTTATTTATTTATTTATTTTTTTTTTAAAGATTTTATTTATTTATTCATTTATCCCCCCCTTGCTGCCCGTGCTCGCTGGGTCAGCTAACCACGCCGTGCGGGCGGGCCTGCCTTCACCAGGAGGCCCTGGGAACCGAACCCGGGGCCTCCCATATGGTAAACAGGAGCCTCACTGATTGAGCCACAGCCGCTTCCCTGTTTTTTTATTTTTAAAGAAGCTTTAGATTACATAAATGTTACATCAAAAATATAGGGGGGAGCAGATGTAGCTCAAGTGGTTGAGTGCCTGCTACTCATGTACGAGGTCCTGGGTTCAATCTCTGGCACCGCCTAAAAAATATATATATATATATGGGATTCCCATATGCCCATGCCCCTTCCCCTCCCATACTTTCCCACATTAACAACATCTTTCATTATTGTAGTACACTTGTTACAATTGATGAATACATATTTAAGCATTGCTACTAACTATGGAATATAGTTTACATTATGGTTTACACGCTGCTCTGCACCATTTTATAGGTTTTGACAAAATGTGTAATGGCCTGTATCTGTCATTGCAATGTCATACAGGACAATTCCAATGTCCCAAAAACGCCCCCATGTTACACCTATTCTTCCCTCTCCCTTCCCTCAGAACCTCTGCTGGCCACTGCCTTTATATCAATGATACAAGTTCTTCCATTGCTAGAATAATAATAAATCTAAATAGAATAATAAGTCTATTTTGTCCAATGTTCATTCCCCAATCTTGAGGATTTTGGGATGGTGATGCCCACTCTGTTTCTAATTAAGAGGGGGCTTAGATCCCCTGGGGCAGATGGATGGAACTGTTTTGCTTGCAGTTGCAAATGCTCTCTGTTCCTTGGGATGGGTGTTGTCCATCGTCATCTCTTTAATAATTGTCCTGGATAAGTCCAGTAAGTTGGAGAGTAGGTGTTGGAACACTGCTGAGATTCAGGGCTCAACCGACACTTGAACACACCAAAGATTTAAGTCTCTGGGACATATATTTTAACAAGTATAGTGCTAATTATAGGTTCAAATAAAAGGGGCAGAATAGCCATGTGTAGGGAAACTATAAATGAATCTAACTCTGTTACACTGGGGAACATAAATTCCAAAGTAAGGTCCACTGACAGGGTGCTGAATTCCTGAGCCTGCCTGCCCTGCCTGTAGTGTCTAGATGTTAGAACTCTCAGGATCCCTGCTGTTTGAGGTACTGTTTACTGTGGCTGTCAATGAGATCCTGCCAAGACTTGCATAAGCATAACCTCTGGAAAGACTCCCCGACTCACTTTGAAATCTCTTAGCCAAAAAAACTCATTTGTATTAAATATTTCCCCTTTTTGGTCAAGGTCTTTTTCCAAATGCATTGTTTGTTGGTGCTTGGTAATAATCCCTCAGTGCCAGGGAGGCTCATCCCCGGAAGTCATGCCCCACACCAGGGGAAAGGTAGTAAGTTTATAAGCTGAGTTTGGCTTAAAGAGAGGCCACATTTGAACAAGAAGACTTTAAGGAGGTAACTCTTATGCAATGTATAATACTAGGCTAAGTTTCAATTTCACAAGAAAAGGTTCATAAGTACAAACATCAATACCAAGAGCCTGGCATAATGGTCTGTCTTCCTTCACTAGGCACTGCCTGTGTACTCAGGGGATTTTTGCTGTTCTATTAGAGAATGTAGCAGGACTCCTTAGGATGGGAATTCAGTATTCTTTATGTTGTTGTGTGGGTCTCCACACTCCAAGACAACATCCCATGAGCACTTGCACATATTCCTATGCCTTAGAGGCATGCCCCAGGTGCACCTTTCCCCACACATCCCCCCATCACTGACACCCTGCCCTAGTTGTCCTCCCTTGCCACAGTTATGACCCTTCTGTGATCCAAAACCTCTCCAAAAATGAAGCCAAAAAAATAACCAAATAAAATAATAATATTTAAAATAACAAATGAAATACAAAAATTAAAAATAGAAAAATTTAATTTTTTTTAAATAAAGTAAAATTTTTTTATACATTGTACCTTTCATCACTGTAAGATCTCTTATCTTGTATGTACAGTGACAGTTTCATCCATATGTTCCCCCAGTGTCTTATTTATTTTTTATTTTATAAAGATTTATTTATTTCTCCCCACCCTCTCGTTGTTTGCACTTGCTGTGTCTGTCTTCCTTGTTTCTATTTTTTTTTTCAAAGATTTATTTATTTATTTGTTTGTTTGTTTATTTATTTATTTATTTCTACCCCCTTGTTATTTTGTGCTCGCTATCTATTCTCTGTGTGTTCTTCTGTGTCTGCTTGTCTTCTCTTTAGGTGGCACTGGGAACCAATCCTGGGACCTTCCCGAGTAGAGAGAGGTGCTCAATTTCTTGTGCCCCCTCAGCTCTCTAGCCTGCTGCATCTCATATTGTCTCTCTTCTGTGTCTCTTTTTGTTGCGTCATCTTACTGCGTGGGCCAGCTCACCTCTCAGGCCAGCTCGCCACGTGGACCAGCTTGCTTTTCACCAGGAGGCCCCAGGAATCAAACCCTGGAACTCCTTTATGGTAGACGGGAGCCCAATTGCTTGAGCCACATCTGCTTCCCTTCCTTGTTTCTTTAGGAGGCACCAGGAACCAAACCTGGGACCTCTGATAAGGGAAGGAGGCACCTAATTGCTTGAGCCACATCTGTTCCCTGCTTTGTTGTGTCTTTCATTGTGTTTTTCTTCTTGTGTCTCTTGTTGCACCATCTTGTTGCATCAGCTTGCCATGCCTGCCTGTTGTGCAGCTCAACAACAGCTGTTGTGCCTCTTTAGGAGGCACTGGGAACCGAACCAGGGACCTCCCATGTGGTAGGCGGGAGCTCAATCACTTGAGTCACATCCACTTCCCTTTTTTTTTCTTTCTTCATTTTATCTTCAAAGAAGCTTTTGGTTATAGAAAAGTCACATAGAAAATATAGAGAATTCACATATACCCAATGCCCTCCCCCTCTTCCACTCTCCTCTATTAATCACATTTTACATGTGGATGGTACATTTGTTACAATTGATGTACAAATATTGAAGCATTGCTACTAAGCATAGCCAGTGGTTTACATTATAGTTTACATTTTGCACCATACACTTTTATAGGTTTTGATGAAATTTAAAATGGCCTGTATCCATTATTACAAGATTATGCAGAACAATTCTAATACCCTAAAAATGCCCTATGCTCCATCTATTCTATTCTTCCCCAACCTTTCCTCAGAACTTACAGTAGCTACTAAGTTTTAATTTTTGAAGGATAAGGTTCATAGTTACTTATGATAATATTGAGGGCTTGACATATTGGCCTGTGTTCTTTTATTAGGCACTGCCTATGTTCTCTAGAGATTCTTATCCCTCTAATTGAGAGCATAACAGTACTCCCCAGGATGGGAGTTTAATATTTTCTTTATTGTGTGGGTCTCCACCCACTTAGATAACACACTATGACAAGAACGCTTAGATATTCCATAGAGGCATGCCCTAGGTACGCCCTATCCCACATACCCCCCTACTCTCAAAGCCCTACACCAGTAACTCTCCTCTGCCATATTTGCCAAAAGAACACTTGCACCATTGTAGTTTCAACCACCTGCAAATCCCTAGAGTTCACCTCTTCCTTTCTCTAACCCTCCTCGCAGTTCAATGGATAGTCCAACCGAAGCCCCCACCCTTCATCCCCTTACAGACCAGCACCACCAAACCCAATCATACCACTGCACCACTCTCACCCCCCTCCACTGCCCAACCATACCCTTGCACCTTATCATAGATTTTGCGGATATGGGCATCGGCTCAACACCCTCTACTCCTTTCTGCATTCAAAAAGTATGTGTTGAAGAATTAAATCAAACAAACCTGGAAAATCCTAAGCCATAAAATGCACAGTTCAGACACATAAAACCAGGCAGAAACAAAATCTTCCAGACTCTAGCTCTGTGAGTCTGCCCAATTTGCTTAAGTCATATCAGTGAGGTCATGTAATATTTCTCCTTCAGTGACTGGCTTCACTCAACATAAGGTCTTCAAGATTCATCCATGTTGTCCTGTGTGTTAATTCCTTCTTATAGCTGAGTAATATCCCATTGTGTATATATATACCACAATTTACTTAACCATTCACCTGTTGATGGACATTTGGGTTGCTTCCAACTTTGGGTAATAGTGAATGATGCCGCTGTGAACATTGGTGTGCATATATCTGTTCATGTCCCTGCTTTAAGTTTTTCTGGGTATATACCCAGCAGTGGGATTGCTGGATCATATGGCAATTCTATAGTTAGCTTCCTGAGGAACCACCAAACTGTCCTCCACAATGGCTGCACCGTTCTACATTCCCACCAGCAGTGAATAAGTGTTCCCTTTTCTCCACATCCTCTCTAACATTTGTAATCTTCTGTTTGTTTTTGTTTTTGTTTTTGTTTTATTTTATTTTTTTTATTATTATGGGTAAAAATCAAAATTCTCACAATACATACAAACATTTGCAAAATGATATATAAATATATATGCATATATGTGTATTTGGTTACAAAAATGTTATTTATATATATATATATACATATATTTTAAGAGGTGCTTAGATTACCCAAAATATTACACGGAACCCACTGGGATTCCCATGTTGCCCACCTAGCTACCGGTCTAATTGGTGTAAGATGATATTTCATTGTAGTTTTGATTTGCATTTCCCTAATAGCTAGTGATGTGTTAAGCATCTTTTCATGTGCTTTTTAGCCATTTGTATTTCTTCTTTGGAGAAGTGTCTATTCAAATCTCTTGCCCATTTTTTAAATGGGTTGCCTTTTTATTTTTGAGATGTAGGATTTCTTTATATATGCTGGATATTTGGCCCTTATCGGATAGATGTTTACCAAATATTTTCTCCCATTAAGTAGGCTGCCTTTTCACTTTCTTGACAAACTCCTTTGAGACACAAAGGTTTTTAATTTTGAGGAGGTCCCATTTATCTATTTTTTCTTTGGTTGCTTGTACTTTGAGTGTAAAATTTATGAAACCATTTCCTACTATAAAATCCTGTAGATACTTCCCTACATTATCTTGGCTCTTATATTTAGATCTTTGCTCCATCTTGAGTTAATTTTTGTATAAGGTGCGAGATGGTGTTCCTCTCTCATTCTTTTGGATATGGATATCCAGTTCTCCAAGTACCATTTGTTGAAGAGGCCATTCTCTCCCAGTTGAGTGAACTTGGTGGTCTTGTCGAATATCAGTTGTCCATATGTGAGGATCTATATCAGAACTCTCAATTCTGTTCCATTGGTCAGTATGTGTATCCTTGTGCCAATACCATGCAGTTTTGACCACTGTAGCTTTGTAATATGTTTTAAAGTCGGGGAGTATGACTCTTCCAATTTCATTTTCTTTTTCAATATGTCTTTGGCTATTCATAGCCCCTTGCCCTTCAAAATAAATCTAATTAGCTTTTCCAATTCAGTAAAAAATGCTGTGGTAATTTTTATTGGGCTTGCATTAAATCCAGATCTTAGAGGGAAAGGGTTTAGCATTTTACCATTTTGATTTAATCTTATGAGGGAGAAAAACAACTCACATATTTGGGCAAGAATTCTTCAATTTGGTTGGCATTACAAAAACATCCTACTGGCAGTTTTCAGTACTCTCCTATTTAAATTAGTACAAAACATGTCCCTGTCAATTTGTTCTAAGTGGGTAATATTGATTGGATCCTTGGCTTAAGTTTCTTGTAATTTGAAAATGGATCCTCTCTGGTGCATTGTAAGAAAAAGCTACCATGATTTTACTCATCTGCTGGTTTCTTTTCTTCCGGCTTTCTTTCCTTTCCACCTGCATTTTTCCCTTACTCTTCTCCTCTTTCCTTACTGTGACTCTTTTACTCAGTACATATTCATAGAGCATCTACTACATGCCAAGCATTGTTTTAGACACTGAGAATACAGACTCTCTCTGCCTTCATGGATTTTACCTTCCATTGGGAGACAGCCTTGAGCAGAGATCTGATAGTATGAGCCAGGAGAGGAACAACTAAGGCACAAGGAAGAGCATGTGCAAATTCCCTGAGGCTGGAAGATTCTAAGTGTGTTTGAGGGGTGGGAGGATCAAGGTCTTATAGGATCAAGGTCCATGAGGACCTGGGCATGAACTCTGATTAAGATGGGACCCTTTGGAGGGTTTTGTGTGCAAAGAAGTGATATGATCCGACTTAAATTTTAAAAGAGGGGGAAGAGACTATAAGGAAACAATGGCAGAAACTTGGAAACTAATTAAGAGACAATTGCAAAAAAGAATAAAGATAAAGAGACAATTGCAATAATTTAGGCAAGAGATGATAATGGAATGGACTGGGGTAGAAGGTATATGTGGTGAGAAGTGGTCAGGATTTATACTGAAGCTGGAGCAGCTAGGATTTGCTCATGGGCATGAGAGAAAAGAGAAAAGAGATAAAAGAGAAAGAGAACAATGAGTTTGGCCTGAACACCTGGAAACATGTTATTAAATGAGATAGGGAAGACTGCAGTGAAAGCAAGTATGAGAATGGGGAGATAGTAGAAGCTCAGTTTTGGACAGTTAAATGTGAAATGCCTTCTTAAGATATTCAAGTGGAGATGTCAGGTAGAAACTAAGCTATATAAATCTGGAATCGGCGGAAATCTAGACTGGTGATAAAATGTGCATGTGTCAAAATATCAGTGATATTTAAAGCTGTGAGATACATGACATCACCTAACAAGTGAGTTCATATAGAAGAGTTCTGAAGACTGAGCTCAAGAGCACCTTGGTGTTTAGAGATTGGAGAGATGAGAAGGAACCATCAAAGGAAGCAGTTGGTGAAATAGCAGTAGAAATAAAAGAATGGGGTGCCAAAAACCAATGAAGAAAGTGGTTCTAGAAGAGAGTTATCAACAAGTCAAACACCCAGATAAGCTGAGGAGTGACCATTGGATTTGGCAGCATGAAGGTCATGGGCCACCTGGTGCTGTTTGTGAGTGGCAGGATGAAGGCCTGATTGAAGTAGGATCAAGAAAGAGTGGGAAGACAGAAGTTGTCATCACAAGGATAGACAAACTTTTATGGAGAACAGAGAGGAATAGGATGTGGTCCCAGCCTTCAAAAGAAGTTGTAATACGGACGCATTAAGTACCATACCAAAGAAGTATTCAGGGCGGTGGAGTAGAGTTTAGGAGTAACTCATAGCCTCAATAGACTATGCCATGTCAAAGCAGCCTTCCTAGAAGAGTTGGTGCCTGACTGAGCCCTAAGGACAAATGGCATTAGCTAAGCAAAGGGGAAAAGAGTGTGGCAGAGGAGTTGTATTCAGACAACAGAAGCAATACATCAAAGCATGGAAATGAGGACAGGCACATTTGTCAGTTGGAAAGATGATTGTCACATTACCAAGATTCAGGAAAAGAAACATTAACAGATTAAAGGTTAAGGAGTGAAAGAAGTAGAAAGAAGACTTCAGTCTTACATTGGGATGAGGTTTTTTTGGTTTTGTTTTGTTTTTTAATTTTTTATTTATTTTTATTGTGGGTAAAAATAAAAATTCTCACAATACATACAAACATTTGCAAAATGATATATAAATATATATGCATATATGTGTATTTGCTTACAAAAATGTTATTTATATATATATATATACATATATTTTAAGAGGTGCTTAGATTACCCAAAATATTACAAGGAACCCACTGGGATTCCCATGGAGTTCCAGGTAGAACTGGTATATGAGGGGAGGATATGGATTTTAGGCTTAGGAGAGGGCTCTGGCTAGAGTTATAGGGTATAAGTCATAAACAGATAGTTGGTGGGTAAAACCAGGGAACAGATGACATCATCTACAGAGGACATATAAAGTGAGCAAAGATGTGTAAAGTGACCTAAGACAGAACCTTGAGGGATCCTACCATATAAAAAAGGGACAGAGAAAGAGAAACCTTAAGGAAAACTGAGAGGGGGTGGCAGAGAAATGGGAAGAAATCTAGGAAAGAGAGGCTTTCATAGAAACCATGAAAGGAAAGAATTTTTGAAAAGGGGAGTGGTCAGTAATGCCAAATGTTAAAGATAGATCAAGTCAAATAAGGACAAAAGTATCCATTGCAATTAGTAGTTGAGGTAAGAAAATAGGAGCAGGTAATTAAAGAAATATAAAAGGGCAATAAACATGAAAAAATGCTTAGCCTTCTAATAATCAAGGAAATATAAATTAAAATAACAATGAGATGTAAATTGTAATCTAAATAGGTGGCAAAGGTGTTTTTTTTTTAATGAATAATATCTAGTATGTGAGGAAATATGAACTTTTATACATGTTAGTGGGAGATCAGTTGGGCAATATCTATTAAAATGTTAAATGTATTTCATATCCTCTGATCCAGCAATTCCACTTGTAAGAAGTATCATTGAGAAAAACACGCAAGTGAGAACAATAAGTGTAAAAGGATATTTACTGCAGTATTCTTTGTAACACTGAAAATTTTGAAACAATGCAGATATCCATCAGTAGGAGAATCTTACATGTGTATAATATTCTATGATTATTAAGATTTTATTTGTGAAAATGGAAAGATATCAGAAGCACGTAGAAATTTTTTATCTTATTTTAAATTTATTATTTTTCCCCAATTAGAAAAATAATAAAAGCTTACTAGGAAAAAAAAGCCACAATCAATATAGAAATGTATACATGATTTGAATAGATGCTATGATTTTTCCCTACTCCGCTTCCCCATCTCTCCCAACCAAGATATCCACTGCTAATAGTTTGGTGTATATTCTTTCCATTTTTTTTCTATTTTTTATACACAATATATGTATTTTTTCTACATAATCATACTATGCTTACTAACTTTTTTTTTAACAAACCAATTTTATTGGTACATATTAATAAAGTATACATTTCATCCAAAGTGTACAATCAATGGTATTTGGTATAATTACATCATTGTGCATTCATCACTTCAATCATTATTAGAGCATTTTCATTATTTCAATAATAATAATAAAGAACAGACAAACAAAATTCTTTATCTCTCAATCTCTCTATGCTGTATATAGCTGCTGATTCTGGCTATTCTTGCACAATTATTTATTCATTTATTAAGCAGTTTTATTGCAATATATTCACATACCATACATCCAAAGTGTATAATCAATGGCTATTAGTATAATCACAATGTTGTGCATTCGTTACCCCAAAAATTTTAGAACAATTTCATTATTCCAAAAAGAAAAACTCCACACCTCTTAGCAGTCCTTCCCCAGCCCTACATAACCACTAATCTAATTTCATCTTTATAAATTGATTTATATTTATATTTTATATAAATGGAATCATACAATATAGTACTTTGTGCCTGATTTCTTTCACTTTAACGTGTGTGTGTGTATGTGTTTTGTCTGATACTAACATCTTGTAGTATTAACATAAATTTCAGTTTCAAAGAAAAACGGTCTTATATATGCAGTTTTACCCATATTCATATTTCACATGTGGTTTTACTATGCTATACATTCCCATGTTACATTTTTTAGCTTTCCTTTTAGGAACATACGTGACCTTAGACTTTCCCTTTAAACCACTTTCATACCTACACAATAGTACTGCTAGTTACAAACATTCTGTTGGGCTTTTACCTTTTCTATTCATTTCCAAAGATAAACATACATCCTTTTTACCAATTCTGCACAAGTTAACCCTCAGCTTTCCATTCTCTAACCTCATTCTATTTTCTGGTGACCCATATTCAAGTTATTAAACTTGGGAAGCGGCTGTGGCTCAATCAGTAGGGCTCCCGTTTACCATATGGGAGGCCCCGGTTCCGTTCCCGGGGCCTCCTGGTGAAGGCAAGCCCGCCCACATGGCGTGGTTAGCTGACCCAGCGAGCTTGAGCAGCAAGGGGGGGATAAATGAATAAATAAATAAAATCTTTAAAAAAAAAAAAAAAAAAGTTATTAAACTCCACGAGATTACACATGTTCACAGTAGCACAGTCACACAGTATTTGTCCTTTTGTGTCTGGCTTGCTTCACTCAACATAATGTCCTCCAGGTTCATCCACGCTGTCATATGCTTTTTTTTTTTTTTTTTTTTTTTTTTTTTTTTAATTTTTTTTTTTTTTTCTTTTATCCCCCCCTTGCTGCTTGTGCTCGCTGGGTCAGCCAACCACGCCATGCGGGCGGGCCCGCCCTCACCAGGAGGCCCCGGGAACCGAACCCGGGGCCTCCCATATGGTAAACGGGAGCCCCACTGATTGAGCCACAGCCGCTTCCCTGTCATATGCTTTACAACTTCATTTTTTCCTAACTACTGCATAGTATTCCATTGTGTGAATATACCACAGTTTGTTTATCCATTTGTCAGTTGATGGACACCTGGGTTGTTTCCAACTTTTGGCAATCATGAATAATGCCGCTATGAACATTGGTGTGCAGATGTCTGTTTGTGTCACTGCTCTCAGTTCTTCTGGATATATACCCAGTAGTGGTATTGCCAGATTACGTCAAAAATCTGTATTTAACTCCTTTAGGAACTGCCAAATGGTCCTCCACAGTGGCTGTACCATTCTACATTCCCACCAACAGTGAATATGCGTTCCTATCTCTCCACATCCTCTCCAACACTTGTAATTCTCTCTGTTTTTTTAATAGAGGCCATTCCAACAGATGTGAAGTGATATCTCATTGTAGCTTTGATTTGAATTTCCCTAATCACTAGTGATACTGAACATTTTTTCATGTCTTATCTTTTTTTTTTCTTTGCTATTTGTATTTCTTCTTCGGACAAAGGTCTATTCAAGTCTTTTTTTTTTTTTTTTTTTTTTTTTTTTAATTCAAGTATTTTGCCCATTTTTTAATTGGCTCATTTGTCTTTTTATTGTTGAGTTGTAGCATCTCTTTACATATCATGGATATTAAAAACCCTTATCGGATATGTGATTTCCAAATATTTCTCCAGGTGAACCAGCTCCCTTTTCACCCTTTTGATGAAGTCCTATGAGGTGCAAAAGTGTTTAATTTTGAGGAGGTCCCATTTATCTTTTTTTTTTCTTTTGTTGCTCGTGCTTTAGGTGTCAGGTCTAAGAAACCACCACCTACCACAAGGTCTTTACGATGTTTTCCTATATTTTCTTCTAGCAGTTTTATGATCCTAGCTTTTATATTTAGGTCTTTGATCCATTTTGAGTTTATTCTTGTATAGGGAGTGGGATAGGGGTCCTTTTTTACCCTTTTGGTTATGAATATCCAGTTCTGCTAGCACCATTTGGGTTTTATGTTTTTGTTGTCTTTTTGTTTTTATTTTTTAACGATACTTAGAGTATACAAGTGTCACATAAAAAAAATGTAGAGGCTTCCCATATGCCCTGCTCACCTCGCCACACCTCCCATATTTTCCCACATTAACAACATCCTTCATTAGTGAGGTACATTCATTGCAATTGATGAACACATTTTGGAGCATTGACACTAAGTGTGGATTAAAGTTTACATTGTAGTTTATACTCTTTCCCAGCCATTTGTTGAAGAGACTGTTTTGTCCCATTAACATGGCTTTGGTAGGTTTGTTGAAAACCAGTTGGCTGTGGAGCTGAGGGTTTATTTCTGGACTCTCAATTCTATTCCACTGATCAGTGTGTCTGTCTTTATGTCAATACCATGTTGTTGTTGTTGTTGTTGTTGTTGTTGTTTTTAAAGATTTTATTTATTTATTCATTTATCCCCCCCTTGCTGCTTGCGCTCGCTGGGTCAGCCAACCACGCCGTTCAGGCGGGCCCGCCTTCACCAGGAGGCCCCGGGAACCAAACCCGGGGCCTCCCATATGGCAAACGGGAGCCCTACTGATTGAGCCACAGCCGCTTCCCAATACCATGTTGTTTTGACAACTGTAGCTTTGTAGTACATTTCAAGGTCGTGCAGTGCAATACAAGGATTTCTTTTAAGATCCACTAGACTTTTAAGAGTCTAAATTATATCCTTCTGAAGAACAGAGGAAAATGTCCTCAGAAATTTACAGAAGTGTGTGACCTGGTGAAAGAGCACCTACATCTTACCCTGGAAAGCATGTTAGGGAAACATTCAGGAACAAGTGAATTTAAAATTTGCTCTTTAAGCAAGTAGTGGGAAATTCAGGTTATGTGATAGCCTGGATTCTCCAAAATTTATTCTTCCTTTTCCCTCCTCCTTCCAATTGCCCCTGGGATACAGAAACAGACCATTTATTCTACCATCAGTTATATTTTCAGATTCCTTATAAGCATGGAGTATGCCACTTCTTTAAATCTGTGCCATGTGAACATCTGTGCACTAAACCCCATGACTGGTTACTACTTTTCTGAGAAATTCTTACCCTAGGAATTTCTTCCCTTTCTTGGAGGCTGTACATCCAGGTGATACATGTTTCCAATACTACTGCTATATCCTTCTGCTTTTAAGACGAAGATTTGTCCACCAAGATTTCAACATTAAAAATCATTTGAGGGAGAGCAGATGTGGCTCAAGCAGTTGAGTGCCTGATTCCCACATGGGAGGTCCCAGGTTCGGTCCCGGTGCCTCCTAAAAACAAAACAAACAACAAACAAACACAGAAAAAAACAACTCGGGGGGGCCGATATGGCTCAATGGTTGAGCACCAGCTTTCTACTTCCAAGATCTCAGGTTCAATCTCCAGCCCCAATACCTTAAAAAAAAAAAAAAAAAGTCATTTGAGGGAGCGGATGGAGCTTGAGTGGTTGAGCACCTGCATCCCATATAGGAAGTCCTAGGTTCAATCCCTGGTACCTCCTAAAACAAACAAACAAACGAAAAAAACCAACTTGGAGGAGGCATTGTAGCTCAGAGGTTGAGGGCCGGCTTCCCACATATGAGGTCCCAGGTTCAATCCCCGGTACCTAAAAAAAAAAAGGTCATTTGACCCAGCCTCTTCATTTTTCAGATGGATTAACTGAGAACCAAAGAGGGGTAGGGACTTGTCCGTGGTCACCAATTTATCTCATAGTGACGTAGTGACAGAGCTGGGACTCATTGCAATTCCAAGTCGAACTGATCTTGCTGGACACTGTTGGTGCTCCTGGGTGTGCCTGTTGTGGATTCAGGCAGCCACTGACTGTCCAGAGGCAAAATCTGCCAAGATACATGAAGAATAAGCAGTGTCCTGGATGTCACTCCGAAAATGGAGGCTGTGGTAGTGGCCCTTGAAAACTTTCAGTCTTCCTAACTTCCTACTGCCTTGTTCTAGGAAAATACTTAGGAAACAGTTAAAATCTTGATAACAAATATCTTCAACCAGAATTCCACTTTATCCTGCCCTCACCACCCAGCCTGGAAGAGTAGTGAATCTGTACTAGAATGTAACCTTAGTTTAGGATTTGGGAGATGCCCGAGTACTGTGGGTGATCACCATTGTGAGATATGGCTGGAAAAGTGGGGGGGGGCACCCACTTAATAATAGTTGTCACCACTTATTGGGTGCCTAATTATGTCAAACATATAATCCATTATACAAAGATAGCCCAGACTGTCTCAGTACAGTGCTCTTTTCCTTGTGCTGTCCAAACTGCTTTCAGCTCTTGCTTTTTTCCTGTACCTTCTTGATTCTCGTCCTTGCACAGAAAGACTGTTGCCACTGCTTCTTCCCCTTCGTTGTTTGCCTTGGGTCCTTAGAACTTGGATAATTGGCATGGTCTAGGTAGCACTGCCCAGAGTGATTTAAGGTTGCGGATCCTTTCATGATGCCAGACCACCAGCCCTGCTTTCCCCCTTCTTGCCCCTCAGCAATACTTTTGAACTTCTAAAATGTACCTTTTAGTAAAAGAGCACACTTATTCCTCCTGCAAGAGCCCCCAAGAGATGCACTTCTCCTTGGCCCTTGTTTGGGACAGAGCTGGCAGTCCACCACACAAATGCATCTCTCCTCGGTCATCACTGATAAAGTAAAAGTGACAATTTTCAAACTACTTACAGTAACATCAGAATTACTTAATATTCTGTACAAGCTTTCTTGTGATATGAAGGTGATTTTATTTTTGTATTCATTTTTATTCCTCAACAAATATATATTTATTGTTAAAAAAACAACAAACAACCAAAAGAACACAAATGCTCATAATCTGTCATCCTAAAATAACCTGTTTACATGCTGATGTCTGTTCTTCCAGACTGCTTTTCTATGCTTATATTTATAATATACATGTATATTATAAGATGGGATCATGCTTTTTTCATTCTAAAGTATCTTATGGGCATCTTTCCAATCAGTAAATATTCTTCAATCACATGATATGTAGCTGAGAAAAATAGTGTCCAATTACCAAGGCAGAATGCCACTTTGATTCTCAGGGCTCCTGCATGGGCAGGGCAGGTGAAGTCAGAAACCTAGATGACTCATTCTGTGGCACAAGATAGTACAAAGCCAAGAGTTCCACTGGTGGTTAAGGTAGCACCGGCTTCTGGAGCTGTTTTTTAATTCCCTCTTTTCCTAAAAGAGAAAATTTTATGCTTCTTTATACCTCTGATCCATACATACCTCACCCCAATGAATTATCTTGTCAGCTAAGATTTAAACACTAAAATCAAACAGTTCTCCTGTACTTTTTTTTTTCTTTCTCCAAGACTTGTTGCTGGTTGATGAAGTGGCTCTCAGAATGTATTTAGAAGAGTAATAGGGTGAGAGACTTAATTCCCAATATAGCTGCTAATCCTGTTTAATTCCCCGAAGTCTTTCAGTCCTAGGTTGTTTGTCCTTTCTTTCTTGGTTGAAAGACCGGTGAGTCACAGACCACTAGAATGGAGAGCAAGAAGGTATTGGAGCCCGTTTCCTCTATTTTTATGGCACACTGACTATTTCCAGATTGTTTTCAATCTGTTTTATATATTATAAATTTTTTTTTTTTAATTTCCCTTTTTTTTTTTTAGATTTTTTATTGATTTATTCATTTATCCCCCCCTTGCTGCCCGTGCTAGCCGGGCCAGCCAACCACGCCACGCGGGCGGGCCTGCCCCCACCAGGAGGTCCCGGGAACCGAACCCGGGGCCCCCCATATGGTAAACGGGAGCCCCACTGATTGAGCCACAGCCGCTTCCCTATATATTATAAATTAATCCCATTTTTGACCCAGATGAAAATGAAATCTCTAAGTTGTGTAGATGTGTCCTTAAGTCAACAGAGTGGGTTTTATTGTGGTGGTGGTGGTTTGGTTATGTGTGTGCTTTTTTTTTTTTTTTCAATGAAACCTAGGTATTTAAGTTCAACCAAAGGGGCTATAAAATAGTGAATTTTCTGATAACTGAGAATTTACACATGAGCAAATATGTAGGGAAGAGCAGGGGGAAAAAGAGGGTTATGTTCTTAAAAAAAAGTAAAAGTAAATTTTGACTGTTTATATGCATGTAAATTATATCAGATATGACAGATTATCGTTTATGCAAATATATATAAAAGTATGGTGATTATTTTAAGTTTTTGTAAATAATGTTTCAATCCCTGATGCTACTATCCATAGTTACTGATATTGCATAGTTTCAGAATTTAGTCTTTTTTTTTTTTTTTTTTTTTTTTTTTTTTGGTA
>JAKSZT010053896.1:2393679-2448743 GCA_026826555.1 Tolypeutes matacus
GTTTCAGAATTTAGTCTTTTTTTTTTTTTTTTTTTTTTTTTTTTTTGAGGTACCAGGTATTGAACCCAGGACCTAATACATGGGAAGCAGGCGCTCAACCACTGAGCTACATCCACTCCCCTTTGTTTTATTTAAAAGAACAAACCCAGCAGGGTTCACCACATAGTTTTGTGGCATGTAATGATGAACTTTTATTAATGCATTTCTACAGGGCTTAAAGTTTCTGGTATCTTGCTTTTTCTTTCTTGTTTTCCCCATTCATCTTTGGATTTGAAAAATCTCTTGTCTCCACATCATTAGATCTGGGCTTTCCTTTCTTCTCATTTTGTCCTTATAAGGCTATCCTGTTTTATCACTTCCTGCTTCAGCTCCTGACTTTTTCTCTCTTCCCCTCTCCCGGGGTGGATGCTTTCTCCATGTGGCAGGGCTGTAACTATTCGCAGCTGTCTCTGAAACAGTAGTAGACCAGGAGCAGTGTGGAGTTTTAACTTTCATTTTACAAAGAACAGCATTTTTGAGTGTTTCAGCAGGCAAGTTATAACTGGCACCTACTTCTTGTTCTTCTAGAACACTGAAAATCGCCCCCAGCACTTTACCAGGGGAATCCTGACGGTGTTAAAGAAGAAGTGGGAGAACCCATTCCTGGGAGTGGATTCTCACCCAGACTCCCTACGACACAGCAGCACTGAGGTTAGGCACAGAGTCGACCATCCTCCCGCTGAAGTGGAAAGCAAGGCTGCTTCTGGAGCCGAAGCTGACCAAGAGGAAAGAGTCCATTCCAGACCTAAAGTTAGATCACCTCCTGAAGCCCTTATTCAATATCGGTATCCCCACATCGAGGACAGTGAGGATCTTAAAGACCACTCGGCAGAAAGTAAAAAGATGGAAAATTGTCTGGGAGAATCCAGGCATGAAGTAGGAAAGCCTGAAATTGGAGAAAACGCAGAAGCTACAGGCAAAATAGAGAAATATAATGTTCCGCTGAATAGGCTTAAGATGATGTTTGAGAAAGGTGAATCAACTCAAACTAAGGTAAGGATGGGGCAGGTTTAAAGCTTGAGAAAGCCAATTCATGTGACTAAACAAAGCTGTTTTTCTAATCTAGACAGTTTGAATGGAGGTGTCGATGTGGTTGGTATGATATTTCATTCAAGTTAGATGAGTTTAAAAAATATCATTTGAATTTTCTACATAGATGCTTGGTTAGATTTGTCAATTCCTGACCCAATTTCTTAGTAAATTCACATTGGGATTCAGGTTGTTATTTAGAAATGTAATAGAATTGATATCAGTTGGATTATGTGTTTTTGTACACTTGCCCTTTTAATTTGTCCTCCTGTGCCGTTTCTCACTTGTAGCTTTGGGGGGTAAAATTACTGCTGAATCTCTCTCCGCTTGGACACAGCTGCAGACCAAGCGTTAAGCCAGAGTTTAACATCAAGACTGAGGCTTAGTTGTCTCTTGCTAGCTGAATCCCTTCTCAATTTCCTCATTTGTGCCTTCCAACAAAAGTTTTCTATCAACTAAAGTCCTCTCCCAGGAAAAATCAATGAAGATAGCCAGACTAGCTGTAGACTTGAGGAGTTTTTGACTTGCAAATTGCACAGGGTTGCATTTTCCTACAACTGCTAATGAAATTTGATCCTTCATGCGGATTGCAGGCTGGGTCCCCAGAGGGAATTACTTAACTAGAAAATGAGTTACATATGCTGGTGACTTACAACACAACCCAGGGGCTGCAGAGCTGGTAAATTTTTCCAGTTTTCTCATACTTTCCTACATATCTGGCTTTGTACATACTTTGTACATACAAACAATCATTATAATGAAATAAACAGATCTGACAGAGAGCAAAACCATCATTTATTCTAGATTCCATCTAGATAGGAAAGCTGATTTGGGGGGAAACTAAATATTTGGCCCAAATCCATACCTTGTGAAGTAATTTACAAAGTTAGATAACTTGTCCTCTAGGCCTCAGTTATATTAGGTGTGATTTTGTCAATCCCTTTTTGGAATTTGCAATGCCTATCAGCTTTCCTGCCTTAGAAGAAATCTTGAGTGTTTGGAGATCATCTGTTTGAGGAAGTAGGAAGAAATTTTAAAGGTTTGCAAAGCTAAAATCTTCTGTGCATGAGTTTTTAGCTATACTTTTAACACTGAAATCATTTGGCAAGAGCTGTAACCACAAAGCAGTTTTATAACTTTTCTTCCCTCTCAATTTTTAGTCCTCCTAGGCCTGCCAATTCCCTCTTTCCCCTTTATTGTCTTCATAAATTTTCTTTCTTTTAAATGGAAAGAAGGAAAAAACGTCAGAAATCTTAGAGAGGAAGGGGCTTTGTTGTGACTCAAAGCACCATTGTAAAGTCTCCTCCTCACAGACCCTGTTAGGGGCAGGACAACTGATGTCATACACACACACAATGTGATTCAGTGCCAAAGGCCAATGCATGTCGAAACTGGCCTAAGGTAGGAAATGACTGGGATTGCAGCAACCAAAAATGCTGATTATGTGTAAGGATCTGATGAGAGACTTTTTTCCTCATAAATGCCTAGTGGGAGATGGGTCAGAACAAGCCTGTCTCTTTATGCCTGGTTAGTGTGTGGAGAAGCCGCCTCCTATAAAGATCCTACTAGATATCCTGTGGGCAGCCTGATTGTTAAAGGTAGAGGAAGATGGAGGGGTTCTAGGACTGATCTGGGCCTTTTAGGTTTTTTGGTGTCTTTTTTTCTTTTCTCTTTTTTTTCCTGATTAATCATTTGTATTTACTGGAATGCTTAGCAAGAACAAAACACAGCTGCCCTTAGTTTTATAACTGTTTCTAAATTACTCGTGTTGAAAATAGGTCTGGTCTAGTTTACTTTTAAAAGTTTTTGTCTAATATCTCAATAAAACTACTAAAAAATTATCTACTTTACATTAAGAAATAACTGATCAGTTGGAAACCAGATTATGGTTATAGTTAACATAATTTCAGCTTTACAATGGAAAGGTTTTAATCAGGAAGTTATGTATTTGGATTTTTAGAAGGAAGTTCTGAGAAATATGGTAAGGACACTAGAAATCCTTTTAAGAGGAAGAGTGTACAACTAAAAATGTATACTTCAGAACTACAAGTAAGAATATATGCTTCAGTGAGATAAATGAATATTTTGGGTGCAAATTGTGTGTTCTTTAGTTCCATGACTGAACTGGACTGAACCTCAGTTAACTTGCTGAGTGGGGTCAGGGAGCACGTAGATAATGGAAATATATGGTCTAATGTCTTTTCTTCCTAAATCTTTTTTTTTTATTATTTTTTTATTAGAGAAGTTGGAGCTTACAAAACAATCATGCATAACATGCGGAATTCCCATACCTCCTAAATCTTTTTATCAATGTTACTTGCAGGAGGCAAGGTTAACTGGCTTTTGTTCCACTTTTCTTAGTCACTCTTGTTCCCTTTGTCTTGAGATAGCTTCTGTTCTTGTCCTTCTCTTTCCTTCTCTTCCTGATCTTTTCTCTGTCTTCTTTTTGCTCTTTCCCTGTGTAGTCTCATCTGTTTCCATGACTCCAAGAGATGGATCCCAAAGCTAGAGTCTAACCCTGAACTCTTACCCAGGTTTCAGCCCCATATTTTCTTTTTTTTTTTTTTTTTTAAAGATTTTATTTATTTGTTTATTTATCCCCCCTTGCTGCTTGTGCTTGCTGTGTCCATTTGCTGTGCATTTTTCTGTGTCTGCTTGTCTCCCTTTGTTGGGTCGTCTTGCTGAGTCAGCTCACCACGCCGCACGGGCTGGCTTGCCTTCACCAGGAGGCCCTGGGAATTGAACCTGGGGCCTCCCATATGGTAAACGGGAGCCCTATCGATTGAGCCACATCCGCTTCCCCATATTTTCTGATTGTCAGCCATAATCCATTATCTTCTCAACCAAACCTTACCCTAGTGCTGATTCCCTCAGTGCATCACCATTTGCCCAGTCTCTTGGTCTGTAAATCTTGGAATCAGTTCTTCCTCTGCCTGACCTCTTACCCCTATGCAGTCCCTTACTAAGCCCTCTAAAGAAGTCTACTCTCTAAACATCTCTCTCAAATGGGCCATTCCAGTCGTACATCTAGTTCCATGATTTAGCTTATCACATGTAGTTAACCTCCTCCAATTGCCCTCTCATTTCTTTCTTCCTACCCAACCTCCACATTGTTGCTATTTATTTTTCTAAATATAGTTGTAAATTGTTACTCCCTTGATCAGAAACTTTTGATGCTACAAAGTTAATCCAGGGAGTAGATGTGGCCCAAGCAGGTGAGTGCCTGCTTCCCACTTGGGAGGTCCCCGGTTCCGTTCCCCATGACTCCTAAAAACAAAACAAACAAAAAGCAAACAAGTGAAAAAACCAACTAAGGGGAGCAGATGTGGCTCAGTGGTTGAGCACCAGCTTCCCAGGTACTAAGTCCTGGGTTCATTCCCTAGCTCTGGTACCTCAACGGCAAAGTTAATCCATATTTATTATTCAGGTCTTCCACAATCTCAGCTCAGCCTACAGTTCTAGTGTCATAGCCAATCTTATACTCAAACCCTGGATGACTTCTCATTCTTTACGTTTTGTGCAGTCTCATGCCCATCCTCCAGTTGCTACCTTTTGAAATCGTACTCATTCCTCAAGGTCTGTCAAGACTGTGGCTTCAGTTTGTCCTAGATGAAATTAACTTCACCCTCATAGAATTTTCCTTTTACTACTTTGGGCACTCATATTAAGCTTCCTTTAATAGTTATATATGAATCTGTACACTTCCCGGTCTATACTTTCTTTGAAAGTAAAAATGTTTTTGTCCCCCCCCCCAGTGGTCTGCACAATGGCTTGGCTATTTGTGTTTATTTAATAAAAGGAAGAAAAGCTTAGAACTTGAATAATTTCTAAATAATGAGTATTGATTAAAGGCCATTCTTCACTTTTTCTCTACCTTCAGTGAATGAATATGTTACTCAGGTCAGATGGTTTAGTTGAACCTGATGGTTCTAATTCCTGTGAACAAATGAGTGATGGCTGGATTAATGTAACCTATAACCATTACTAGGAAAAAAAGAATGCCCCAGTGACATATGCTGAGTATGGTTTAGTAGCCTTAACTACATTTGTATGTCAGTCTGGGTTTCAGGTAGTTGAGGTAACTACCCTGGGCATGCTTTTATGAAAAAGATAACTGATCAACTCATAATAACCAATGTCTAGTTATCATCATCTTGACATTTAGCAGCCAGGTTCTTAAAAACTTAAGTACCCCTTCTTTCTTCCCCAGAATGTGACAAAACCTAGTTCTTTCTGGGTTTTATTTTCCCAAACTTATTTGGTCCACAGAAATCCTTGGGTAAGAGAATAAAGACCAGATATTTGGGTGGTATATTTCTGTGTTCATAGCCTATTTACATATTGTCTTTTCTTTGAGTCAAGATATGACCAATAGGTGTAGTACAAGGAAATAAGACTGGAATATGGATGGGCACTCCTTGATTCTGAAATAGATGTTGGCTATTTCTTCCATCCAGTGTTCCCCTTCTCTAGGAGAGGAGTTAGATAAAGAAAGGAAGAAAGGAGAAAAAAGAGAGAATGCCTCCTTACCAAAAATCCCTATTTTCTAAAACATAATTACTCTTTGGGATGGGAGATGGTAGTGAGAACGTAATGATAAATTTGTCCATAAGCGAAAAGAATTTAAATTAATTTTTAAAAAATTTTTCTTCACCTTTTTTTTTTTGTTACTCAATGTATTTTAATGCTCCCAGTCTGTATTATTTTAGTTGGTTTTAACTTGTTTTATATTACAAAGGTAAAACGTACATTCAAATAAAATAGAAGTATCTAAAGTAAAAAGTAGAAGTTTCTCCTGGCCTATCCCCTTTTTCACTTTCCCCTTAGACCTATAGCCCTTCAACTTCCCTCAGATTTTCGGTTCCTCTTATCACCAGGATCTTTTTGTGTATGGTAGCATCAAAACTCCAACTAAAGCTGTATTTGTTAGTATGAGATTAAACCATCCTTTTTTTTCAAACAGGCCAACATTTTTGTGGTTTTTCTTCTATAAGTTCCTGGAATTGACACTTGGTATTTTGTTTAGCTTTACATGACACCTAGTAGTACATAGTGGTATATTTGTGTTGATGTAGGAGAGCAAGCCCTTGAGGAAATAAGGCAACCAAACTAAAGTCTGATCTGTGTTCACTGGACATTTTTATCCATAGCCAACCCATCTATAATCTGCATCAAAGAAACAGTTTTTATAGGCCTTTTTGAAGAATGGGTAGGTGTTCATAGAGAATCCCCAGATTGTTGCAAAATTTATCCATATTATATTTTTCTCTTCCCTTCTCTTCGTTAATAATTGCATGTGTTCCCTTATCTACTTAATGTTATCTTAATAAAGTGTTGTTCTGCTTTCTTAATATGTCTTAATTAAATTATTTGGAATTATTGCCTGAGAAGAATAAAATTCTGAGGATTTCATAACTGATATTAATTGCATATTTTTCTGTTTCATTTTAAGTCCATGGCAGCAAGATGGCCTTAGGGTAAAGGGTGGGCATGTGGAGGAAAGGGATTTGAATAACTGTCAACCTAACTGTGGGATCTAAAATAGTCCATCCTAGTAAAGGGGAGTATAGCTTTAATTTGCTTATCAGTGAATCACAAATCTTAGGTTGATCTACATTTAACCTCCAATAGATATATTGCTAGTGCTTTAAATTTGGATAACTGGTTTTACATATTATTGTTATTGCTAAATACACACAAGAATTATCTTTGTTTTTCTATCAATGCCCTCTTTCACATATATCCTATAAAACTAACTTTTTGCTGAGTTAGTATGTCACCTGTAGTTTATAGCTTGATATCCCTGTAATTTCTTTTTTTTTTTTTATTTTTTTTTTTTATTTTATTTTTATTTTTTTTTTATTTTTTTTTTTTGGTGAAAGGGGCCTTTATTTACATGTTAATATTTTATGTCTTTAAAAAAGAAAGGAAAGCAAATACAATCCCTGTAATTTCAAAATGTAAATAAGACTACTGTCAGTGTTATTTTGATTGACTTTTCTCTATAATAGAACATGTCTCATAAAGACCCACATATCCGTATAAATTAAGTTTTATTTACTCTTGAGTATTAAGGCTGTGAAATTTTTTGGTCTTTTGTGATGATATAATAATGGACCCAGGTTTAAGGATGCCAGTCTAGGGATTCTGATCTTTTTCAATGTTCATTGCCCTGAATGTCTGTTCTTGGTATGCTAATTAGAAGCTAGTCATTTCTTCTCAGCTTACTTTCATGCCAACTGCTTAATGATTTCTAGACAGATTCATTACAGTAAAACATGTTGAAAAATCAATGTCAGGAGACTGGAACATTCTCTGAGAAGCAATGGCATCTCCCCTCGAATATCACCATCTTTGCCTTCCAGCTATTGGAATCCCTCCTGGATTAGACAGCAGAGGTGTGCATCCAGATGGATGTATAAAGAGTCATTTTCTCTAGCCTTCTAACTCATCGATGACTTATAGTGAGTTAGAATTCCCCATGAAGATCGTTGACATATAGATGCTAGAATTTATAAGGAACTTTAAGAGGTTATTTAATCCCTCTTACTGCTCTCAAGTAGTTAGGATTACAATTCTTATTAACAGATGAAAACAACTGAAGTCAGAGAAGTTAAATGATATACTCTCGTGTCATGTGGCTCATTATTCTCAGCACATAGGCTGAAATTGTGTAATACCCTTTCTATCCTATAACACTATCTTTATTATTATTATTATTATTATATAACAGTGTGTTGAATGAAAACAACTGGCCAGGGCCCTACTCATCTTTGAAATCTAAGTAAAATAGGAAAAATTTTAAACTTGTCAACAGCTGAATTCTCAAAAACTAAATCTTCCCACATTTTATAGTCTTTTAACTGAATGAAAAGCATCAGGACAATAGTACAATCTGTACTAAAACTCTTGAGATGGAAGTTGTGGGTTTGGGAGGTTTGTTTTTCTTATTGTTGTCATCTAAATTGAATAGTCTTCTGAACAATAAAAACACACAAACAGGTAAACCAAAAAGGAAAGGTGTAAACTAGGGGGGAAAAAGTAATCTTCACCAATTGTGTACAAGGCTCTTGATCCTTTTCATTCCTTATCGTTACATAATTGGTTTTTACATGGTTTTAATGACTAAGTGCTCACTGTTTTATGTTCTTCCTTTTTGTTTGGTCTTTTTTTATGTAGACCTTCCTATTTATCTTCCTAGTTCATGTGATTAGCCTTTCATGGCAGTATGATATTTCATTATACTGTTTAATCGTCCCCTAATTATTAGACTGTTTTCTAGCCTAATAGAAGTGCTTATGGCATTTTGTCAGAAATTTTTTTCGTCTAGTTTTAGTTATTTTCTTTGGCTGTATTACTGACAGGATATTTTCATGGCCAAAAGATGCAATTACTAAACATTTTTCTTACATATATTCATCTGTTTTCTCAAAGATTATACTGTTTCAAACACCACTAGCACAATGTAAGGATATATTTGATTCCCCAGAGCTTCATTTTATTATTTTTATTTAATTATATTAATTTAATATGAAATATTACATCTTCTTCCTTTTCTTCTTTTCTCTTTATAAGAGTAATACATAGTTTTTGTAGAAAGCTTAAAAATATAGGAAGTATAGAGAAACCCCACCACTTGGAGTTAAACACTCCTATGTGTATTGTTTTCCTTACATGAGCTCTTTTTTTTTTTTTTTTTCCTAAGAGCCCCTATTGAGAAGGAAATGTTTATATCTTAATACTTTGAGAAATTAAGGCCAGATTCCATTCCCCCGCTCACCCCACCCCCACCTCCATCAACAGCCTCCCCAAATTCATCAAAGTCCTTCTTTTCTCAGAAAGTCACCCTTCCTCCACCCTTGACTTTGTAGGCACTAATAGTCTGAAGGAAAGTCAAAGTAGAAAGGCTGAAGGAAAGCTTGTGGCTGAAAGAGGGAGGAGGCTCTCAATGCCACTCCTTTTGCCTCTGGTAATTTTTTTTTTTTTTTAGGAGGTACTGGGGATTGAACCCAGGCAGGACCTCATACATGGGAAGTAGGTGCTCAACCACTGAGTTACATCTGCTCCCCAATGAGAGTTGGTTTTTTCATTTGTTTGTTTTTAGGAGGTACCAGGTATCGAACCCCAGACCTCATACATAGGAAGCGAGGGCTCAACCACTTGAACTACATCCACTCCCCTCTGGTAATTTTTTTAAAATAAAATTTTATTGAAGCGTATCATTCATACATTAACATATATAAACAATAAGTGTATAGTAAAAGTTGTGAACTTACAAAACAATCATGCATATCATCATACAATCATGCATATTCCATGCATCACCCCACCACCAGCACCTTACATTGTTGTAAAACTTTTGTTACAAACTATGAAATCATCATCAAAATATTACTACTGGGAAGCAGCTGTGGCTCAATCAGTAGGGCTCCCGTTTACCATATGGGAGGCCCCGGTTCGGTTCCCGGGGCCTCCTGGTGAAGGCAAGCCCGCCCGAACGGCGTGGTTAGCTGACCCAGCGAGCACAAGCAGCAAGGGGGAGATAAATGAATAAATAAAAAATAAAATCTTAAAAAAAAAAAAAAAAAAAAAAAAAATATTACTACTAACTATAGCCCATATCTTACCTTTGGTATGTTTTTCCCCCAACCCACCCAATTAATACCATGTATTAATATTATAGACATTTGTTATAGTTCATGAGAGAATGTTCTCATATTCTGTTAACCACAGTCCATCTTCCACCACTGGATTCCCTGTGTTAAATATTCCCATGTTTTGTACAATCCATTCAAAGTGTACAACTCTGTTAACCTCTGGTAATTTAAAGTGTTGAAAATTAGCTTAAGAGACTTTTTCTAGAAATTAGGGGTAGAGGGGAACAGGGAAGCCTGTTTTATACTTAGGACTATTTGGGAACTAACTTACTTTATTTCTTAACAAGTTTTTAGGGGGAAAAAAAGCAACTACAGACTACTGGCTAAAAGTTGCAAAGTCTTATCTGTGCATGTTGGTGAATTTAGTTAATGCATGACAAGGAATTAAGGGGTGTTCATGCCAATGAGAGTTACAGTCAGCTAAACGCAAGGCAGGCTTGTGGGGTTGGGTAAGGCCGAGCCTTAGGAAATTCCAGAAAGTCTTAAAGTGTCTTGTCTCTCCTCTCCTCCCCTTAATAGATTAGGATGATTAAGGCTCCCACAGTGTCTGATTAAAAAGCACTGAAATGGGAAGCGGCTGTGGCTCAATCAGTAGGGCTCCCGTTTACCATATGGGAGGCCCCGGGTTCGGTTCCCGGGGCCTCCTGGTGAAGGCAAGCCCGCCCGCATGGCGTGGTTAGCTGACCCAGCGAGCTTGAGCAGCAAGGGGGGGATAAATGAATAAATAAATAAATAAAATCTTTAAAAATAAATAAATAAATAAATAAAAAGCACTGAAACTTGATTACTGGACATCAGAATTCCTGTGTTTCTTCTTTCTGTGCTTCTTAATTATTCAAGAAATATTGAAGGAAACTCCTCCTTCTTCCTGTATTTTAGGTTACCACTGGTAAAATGAGAATCATAAAATTCATCTTAAATGCATTTGCGATCTTATTATTCTTAATATTTGATTGTTTTGGAGGTGAAAAGCTATTGAAAGAAGTTCTCAGTGCTTCACCTGGGATTTCATTAAAAGCCACCTCATATCAGGGCTGTATTCCTCCTCAGAACCATTGTCAGAATAACTTCGATTTGAGACACTTCTCTTTCCATTTTTTTGTAAGACCAAATGGCCTTGTACACTTATTGTTTAAAAATAATTCAAAGAAAGAAAATAATTCAGAGTTTTCATAAGTTTGTGAACCAGAAAGCTTTTTTCTTTTTTCCCCTTTAATGACCCTTTTTTTTTTTTTTTTTTTAAACCCGGAGGTCTACATAAAAAGCTACAAGAGATGAAAAATTAGGGGCATTTTGCAGGCATCTAAAACCAAAGAAAGCTCCTGACCCGAGAAGAGCATATGTTGTGGTTCTAAATGAGCTTGTTCCCATCAACACCAGTGCAGGACCTCCGTTTGAGGCAAAGAGGGATATGTGACAAGAAGTAGAGAGAAAACCAAAGCCTCTGCAGGTTGCAACATATTGGTACATACTCTTAGAATTGTACTTGAGCTTTACCTTTGATGGAAAGTAAATATTTGAAATATTGCTCCAGTATTAAAAATGCATAATCCATCCATTCCCTTCTAGTTTTTTGGGTTTTTTTTTAAAGTTTATTTCCAGGCTTTCTCCCTTTTTGAGTCATCTTAAGTGCAGCAGCATTTGGAATAAATCTTTGGAATTTCCTTATTTTAATGACCAGTAAATGAAAAATGTGTTGAAAACAAACCAGGAAAAATGTGGATGGAGAGTGTCCTGCCAAACCTTATCCGTTTCTCTTGGCCAGTGAGCGTCTTTTCCAGATGGAGGCCTGCTCCTGGAGCAGAAGTTGAGTCATATGGATGTGGTTGATGTTAGGGCCACAGAGCTGAGTATGGTGTCAAGGTTAGAGTGGCTACAGATTAATTTTTATTATTAAAAGTAGATTCATTAATATATAAATAGCAAAGCTAACGGGAGATATATTCTCTTAATTCTGTATTGAATTTGCAAGAAACTTTATTCTTACTAGTGTGGTACAAACAAAACAATTCTTGTCTCTGATTTCTGAAGTGGCATGTTTTCTATCTCCAAGGTGAGGGAGGAGGGAATGTAAAAAAGACTTGTAAAAGTGAGAGCTTTATCTTCTTAAACTTTACTGTTATTAAGTTGGTTAAGTCTATTGATCTTAAAGTTTAATAACTATTTACTAATGTTAAATTCAAAAGCATATTATTTTACTTGTATCTCTTGTTATATAGGATTTCAGATATCTTTCCTACTTCAAATGATCTGGAAATAAATTGAGATTCGAACGATAGGATCTGGTTACAAACTGAACAAATATGACATATTCCCAGTGTACTAGGCCTAGGAACATTCTGTGACACTAAGTGGCTTTCTCTTAAGTTACTTTTCCAGTATTAAAAATTATAATTGGTAACAATTGGAGATCTACCCTCGATATGAGAGCTATAAGTGGAGTGACTTACGGGCATCACAAAGCACTTTATTTTAAAAATCTGTACCATCCACTTTTCTGTCCATCCAACAACTGTCTGGATGAAAAGGCATGGTCTCTGCCCTCAGTGAGCTTGCAGTCCAGTGTAGGAGCAGTCCCAGCATTTTGATGAACATTGTAATGGAAGTATGACTGGGTGTACTTATAGAAACAGAGAAAGGATAGCCTAAATTTATGTATCTCCACTGGGGATGTCACTTAAACTGAGGCTTGAAAACAGTTTATTTGCTGGACAGAAGGCTGGAAGGGTTCCAGGTACAGGAACCTCATTTACAAGAGCATGGACCTCACATGCTCTTGTAAATTGTAAATGAAAATGCCCAGAGAGGAGGCTGGATAGGTAGGGATCAGATCTAGAATGGAACTTCTTTGGCATACTAAGCACTTTGGATTTAACTCTAGAAGTGATAAGGAGTCCTTAAAGAATTTTGAACAGGAGAATAACATAATCACATTTGCATTTTGGGACCATTACCTTGGCAGCAGCACAGAGACAGGATTGGAAGGTGATGAAGAACCAATTACCATAGTTAATGTAGTAGTTTAGGACAACATGATCCAAGGCAGCAGCAGCAGGGGATAAAGAGGATGGAGAAAGGAAACAGTTAGCAGGTACTGCCATCAGGACTTGGCAATTTAAAGGAATGTGTCAGTGTAATCTGGGACATGAGGATTTCTCTCCAGTGACTGTTTAAATTAGAAGACTTGCTGGTTAAGCTGGTTAGGTAGTGTTCTTTAGCAGAGAGCATTACCTATATAGAGTTATTTATTTTTCCCTGGGCACCTGTGAATGTGTAATGCTTAACATTTACAATACTGAAAAATATCCTGTGGAATATAAAAACTATTATAAAATCGAATCTCTTCTGGGTTTTGTTTATAAAGGAAATTTACAAACCTCCTTTTTGAACATTTGCATCAAGCCTTTCTCATCTTCCCTGCAAAGCTTATTGTTGGGTTTTGTTTTCCAAACAGATTCTTCAGCCTCAGAGCCGAAGTGCAGGTGGAAGGAGGATCTCTGAAAACAGCTTTTCTCTGGATGACTTGGAAATAAGCCCAGGTAAGCAGAGAGTTCATGTGTGTGAAGTCCTTTAGGAAAGTTTTTTTTTTACTCATTACTAAGAATACCTTTTGGCCTTAAGGCCAATACTTTTCAAGGAAAAGTCACAGAAATTAAAAGGAAATCTGTCTGTTAGATATAAACCATTACCCAAATCACATTGCTCTCTACAAATAGCTTCTCTGTACTTATAATCTAAGTTGGTAACCAAAGGGTAAGGATTTCAAGGGAAATGCTCCAGATAGTTTTAGCTCCACAGCCATCTGCAGCTTGAGGGCATCAATGTATGGGCAATATCCCCTTCAAGATTGGTTATCCTGTAATGTCCTGTAACAGCACTTTGAGAGCAGAATTGCTATGTTTAGAAGAGAGCCTCGGGAAGCGGCTGTGGCTCAATCGGTAGGGCTCCCGTTTACCATATGGGAGGCCCCGGGTTCGGTTCCCGGGGCCTCCTGGTGAGGGCAGGCCCGCCCACACGGCGTGGTTGGCTGACCCGGCGAGCACAAGCAGCAAGGGGGGGATAAATGAATAAATAAATAAAATCTTTAAAAAAAAAAAAGAAAAGAAAAGAGCCTATGCTGGCACGTCACAAAAGAAAAAGTATAATTAACAAACACAGAAAAATCATCAGTTTCTTAGTAATCTAAGAAATACAAATTAAAACTACATTAAGATCTAATTTTTTCATGTTATATTAGCATATATATACATATATATATTTTTTTTTAGGAGGTACTGGGGATTGAACCCAGGACCTCATACATGGAAAGCAGGTGCTCAGCCGCTGAGCTACATCCCTTCCCCAATGAGAGTTGATTTTTTTCTTCATTTGTTTGGTTGTTTTGTTTGTTTTTAGGAGGTACCGGGGATCAACTCAGGGCCTCGTACATGGGAAGCAGGTACTCAACCATTTGAGATAAATCTGCTCCACTAGCCAAAATTTTAAAATGTGTTATTATCATGGTCAGGATTCTCCTTTTAATGTTGGGAAAGCAAATGACTTTTGCCTTATAAATGACAATTATATTCCTTATTTCTTTCTTTGTACTTTTAATAGAAGAAATTGGCCGTTAGGCTGCAGTAGTCTATTTTACCTTCTAATAAAGTATGTTATTTGCATGTTTCCAGATCATTTGTCATCTTCTGCATTCAACTCCGATAAAAGTGAGAGCAGGCGAAATCTGGAGCTCCCACGCCTGTCAGAAACCTCCATTAAGGATCGAATGGCCAAGTATCAGGCAGCTGTGTCCAAACAGAGCCATTCAGCCAGCTTTACAGTATGTGTTCTGCATCATTCATTCATTCATTCCATCATGTATTAAGTGATCACTAGAACTGAGCACTGGAACTAGGAAATGTCTCCTGGATCTGTACCTTTGAACGCTGGCTCTTTCCCTTGTCCCCTGACCGTTCTCTTTTCATATAATTCCTACCCATTTGGAATCCTTACCATGTTCTAATCCTGATTTTGCTTTCCTTGGCCTCATTCCCACCCCACTTGTTTTTTTGTGATATTACCATCCAATAATATCTTTTTTTTCCTGGTTCTTGAGTCTTCTTAGCTTTGTTGCTGCTGCTGTTAAAGAAGTAGTATTTTATTAGTTTTTTGTTGTTTTTTTTTTAGGAGGTACCGGGGACTGAACCCAGGACCTTGTACATGGGAAGCTGGCACTCAACCACTGAGCTACACCCGCTCCCCAATTTTATTAGTTTTAACAGAAACACTTATTTTATTTTGGTTTTAGAGGAGAGAAAGAGAGAATATTGGAGAGAAATATTGGATGTGTTCAACATTAATGTGGGATTTGAAGGTAGTTTTTTAATTGAGCTATATTTTACATAAAATAAAATTCACCATTTTAAAGTTTACAGTTTGGTGGATTTTAGTATATTCACAAGATTGTGCAACGATCACCACTATCTAATTTCAGAACATTTCCATCATACCCCCCCCCACACACACACACAAAACCCTATACATGTTAGCAGTCACTCCCAATTCCTACTTCCCCGCATTCCCTGACGCCATTAATCTACTTTCTGCCTCTATGAATTTGCCTAGTTCAGACATTTCCTATAAATGGAATTACACAATGTAGGGTCTACTTAATCTCTAATCCTTATGATGTAATGATTTTCTGAAGAGGTAGAATAGTGGATTAAAAAAAGGGAAGGAAATGACAGAACTGTGACATGTTTAGAAGCACAAAAATTTGGAATCCTAAATAGAATGGAGGATCTTTGCATTTTACATTCTCTTAAGCTTAACTGTTAGGCTGACACTATGGAACTGCTTAATTGAAGTTACCTTTAAAATGCCATTTATCCATCCACACACACATATGTACACACACATACATGTAGATGTATCTTTCAAACATTTGTTCTTTCTCACATTTCAAATTACAAACCACTAATCTCTTGATGTCCTAATTTTTTTAAAAAGTTGCAAGAATAGCATTGAATGTTACTTGTTCCCAGACAGATTGAAGCTTTTGCATATTGGAAATCATAACATGTATTCCATGAGTTAAGCCTTCTTTCTCCACAATACTAAGTATGCATTCTTCCACAGCATTGGTGGACTCATTCTCCAGGCAGTGAATAATTTCATCTTGATTTTTCATTGTGGTTTTAAGAAAAATGGTGTGTAAATCAATAGTGAATTGGCACATCACAGGTTCATTATTCTTTGTGAATGGGAAAAATGAGCTCCTTTAGACTTCTGTAAGAAGGCAAGTCAAGGGAAACAGTGACTAGGTCATCTGTGGAGCATAATTCCCTCTTGCTACAGGGTTTTGCTGCTTCTCAGTTCACTCCTGCTACAGACATTCCTACCAGGTAACTCCCTAAGTGGAAAAACCTGTTTAGTGAATGTTGTTGTTTTGTTTTGTTTTTTAACTCCTAATAGAGAGTTTCTGCATTGCCGTTCTTGTGCTCCGTAAATTTTAAAAGTTGAAAATTCTTTGGGAATTCTTGTAAAAAGTACATTTTAGCTCATCCCCAAAGAATTCTTTAGGCCCCTTATAGAATGTGGTTGTAACAAGACACATACTCTCCGGCAGTAGTTCTGGAGGCTGGACTTTGAGATAGGGATCAGGAATGAGTTGTTGGGCTGTAATGTGTACTTTATTGCTGGCTTCCAGCTCCTCCTAGTACATGTACCCCCAGCAGCTGTGGGCCTTAGTCTTAATACCTCACCAAGTGAGCTGGTTACACTCACACTCCCTTCATTGGCCCTGTGGCCATAAATTGCCTAACTTCTTCCTCATGCCTAAAGAAGCACAGAGAACAGAAAGGTACTAGAATACTAAATTACTAGAGGACTAAACGTAAGAAATGTCCATATTCATCCACCTATATGTTGATTTTTGCATCTAGTAAAGTTAAATTTAATATTCTGCCCCAAGTATCCTTTGCCAAGAAAATATACTCCTCTGGCAGTATTGATGAATGCAGTTTTAGGTCGAGGCTCTGCTACAAGTAGAATCAGGTATATCTTTAGTACAATGTATCAATTTTGGGTGAAAAATAAGTTTTGAAAGTCTCACAAGAAAGGTTGTTTTATGGTCTCATTAAATATAATTTGTTTTTTATGTGTGTACATCATCCCTGTATCTCTTTCCAGGCCGGGCATTTATATATATATGGTCAGTATATTTTCTTAATTATTGGCACTTGGCATCTCCTTTCGCCTGCTCCAGAATGGTCTTTTCTGATAAAACTCACAAGCTTTGCATTCCCACAAGCTCTGCTGCTAGAAGTGTGAATCACAAGAACGTTGTATGCTGGGGGGTCTATGTGTATGCCTGCATTCTAATGAGCATCCAGTTTTATACCAGGCTACAAATATTTAACTCTGAAATCAGTGTCCACAAAGCTGCTTTTGTCATTTCACTAGTGTGTGGGGTTTGCTTGTGAGAGATAGGGGGTTTATTTGACCTGAGACCTCTTCAAAGAATTTTTTTTTTAATATCCCAAGCTTCTTTAATAGGTGTGCTATGAAGAGAATGGAATGGTGAGAATTTTTTTTTAAATTCACAGGCTATTTTTATTTTGTAGAGTGAGTTGAGACCCAGTGGTGGTGAAATCAAAACTCATAAATTGGAGCAAAAGGAAAATGTGCCTCCAGGTCCTGAGGTCTGTGTCTCCCATCAGGATGGAGAAAAGGTAGGTTGAAAAGTCTGACATTGAGTTCCAGAGAAACATGTTTTCTCAATTAGATGCTTAAAATTAGAAACAATCCTAACTCCGGAGCTGTAGAGTGTCTGGGAATTTTGGTAACAGCTGCCAGGACAGATTGTCGTTTTTGCAGGTCACATAATTTTGGTTTGAGAGCTCTGAAACTTACAGCTGACCAAATAATGAGCCTTCATTGGAAAATTCTTTTGCTTAGCAAATGCTCAGAAGGTGAAGAGCTAAAATGATTTTTAAAAATCCATTGTGGGAAGCGGCTGTGGCTCAATCAGTAGAGCTCCCGTTTACCATATGGGAGGCCCCGGGTTCGGTTCCCGGGGCCTCCTGGTGAAGGCAAGCCCGCCCGCATGGTGTGGTTAGCTGACCCAGCGAGCTTGAGCAGCAAGGGGGGGATAAATGAATAAATAAATAAAAATCTTAAAAAAAAAAAAAAAAAAAATCCATTGTGATTAGAGAGATATTATCTTCAAAGCACTTGTATATTTTAAATTTAAGTATATATTTAACACATTTATGAAAGAAGAAAATCTTATTATTTCATTAAGGGTATTTTGTCATACGGTCTTAATGATTTTTTTTTTTTTTTTTTTTTTTTTCTGGTAACATGTATACAACCTAAAATATCCTCTTTTAACCACATTCAGATATATAATTCAGTCCTGTTAATTAAATTCACAATGTGCTATCTTCACCACACTTCTTACCAAAATTTTCCATCACCCAAAGAGAAACGCTGTACAATTTAAGCATTAATCCACATTCCCTACCCGTGCTATGTCCCCTGGTAGTTTATATTTCAGTTTCTAACTCTATGAATTTAGTTATTCTAATTATTTCACAATAGTGAGATCATACAATATTTGTCCTTTTGTTTCTGGTTTATTTCACTCAACATGATGTCTTCAGGGTTCATCCATGTTATCACATGTATCAGAACTTCATCCATTTTTATAGTTGAATATTATTCTATCTTGTGTATGTACCACATTTTGTTTACCCATTCATTAGTTGATGGACACCAGGATTGCTTCCATCTTTTGACAGTTGTGAATAATGCACTATGAATATTGGTATGCAAATACCTGTTCAAGATGCTGCTTTCAACCCTTTGGGGTATATACCTAAGTAGTGAGATTGCCAGGTCAACCTAAGGAACCACTTTCTCAGTCAGAGTATTTTGAAAGCGAGGCACTATGCTAAGCATAGGAAATGCTAAGCTTAAAAACAACAAAAAACCAAACCATTCCATATGGTCTTTATCTACAAGGAAGCTTACAGTTAGAGAGGAGACAGATTGTAAAATCATAACAGGTTAGCCATCATAAAACAGTGTGCCAGGAGCTGTGAGAGGGGTACACAGGGCAAAGGAAGCTCAGACAAGGACGTTTAACCATGGAAGCTCAGTCAAAGGATAATTAGCCAGACTTTCTCAGAAGATGATATCTGAGCTGAGTCTTGAAGAATATGTGGGAAAAGAAAAGGTCAAGTGAGTAGGAGGAAGGTTGAGTAAAGGAAAAAAAGGACATTCCAGGCAGATACAACATATGCAGAGTTTTTGGAACAAGAGATCATGGCTTACTTGGAACAAGAGATCATGGCTAACTGCAGGTTAGTTGGCTTGGCTGGAGCATGAGGTACATACAGGCAGGGGTGAGAGATGGGTGGAGGGAGAGGGCCAGAGTAAGGTCCTGAAAAGTTTGATATGTCATCCTTAAGAGTTTGGATGTAGTCCTGCAGCAGTGGAAAAACACTGAAGGATTTTAAGCAAATCAATTTCTGTTTTATACATTAATCATGAGATGAATGATTCAGTTTGAGTAAATAATAGTATTTCTGTCAGGTGAATTTATCTTTTTCTCTGCCAGTCCATCATTACCCAATCTTTTGGTCTTTCTGTCAATATGATAATCAAATGTTATGTGAGATGAGAAAGGGCTTTCAAATAAATCTATTGCAGTGATTAATCTTCGGAGGAAAAAGCCTTGCTGCTGTTATATATATTGACAACCTTGATGATGTTCTTCAAAAAGATGAGATAATTAAAATGGGTCAAGAGCAAAGCTCTTTATCATATTTGACTATAACACACTTTTAAAAGTATGGTATATTGACAGAATACAATGTATCATGGGATATACTACACACTTGGATCAAAGTAGGCACACAGAAAAATGGTTTCAGTTAATGGCTTCAAAACAAAGTTTACTTCATAGAATAGAAAAGAAAATAATAGAAAAGTTAAATCACTTTATTATATAAAAATACTATCACAAATGTATGTTGAAATAAGACGAAATACTTGGCAATCGTGTATTACATGATCATCATCATCAAATAAATCAAATAAATCACATACCTCCTTGCAACAGTAGGTTTATGCATTAGTGCGTGGATCACATGCTGTGCATCAAGTGAGCTCTCTCATTAGACTGCCTGGTTTTCCCATTTTTTAAAATTGGAGATTACTTAAGAATAACTGAGTAGATACATTTGGTATTTTTCTTACGTACTACAAAAATAAATAAATAAATTTTAGGAGAAAAATATTCCCAGCATTGAAATTCTCCCATCTACCCCAAGAGCTTACTTTGGAAAATTCATCTGGAAAATAATGCTTGGAATCCCTATATCTAATTTCATGTTTCCTTCTTGATTGTCTTCATGCTTATTTGAAACTGGAGCTCTGAGCTGAACTGAAGGATCAGAACATTTTAATTACAACCTAAAAGGACATCAGTGCAACTGAATCACGAATTGGGGAGTGGGTGGCAAAGAAAGGGGATAAAGATAGATATTCTTTAAGCACATTCTGCAGGTTTATAAACCCTTGGCAGCCTTAAAATTCACAAGATTTTTCCGTCTCAGCTATCCTTTTGGCTGTTTGCCTAGCTTTTGTTAACCAGTACCTAAGCACTATTTGAACTTTGGCTTGTCACAAAGGGACATTAATTCTAGGGTAAACTTGAAATGGAATATTTTGTCAAGATATTTATTGTTCCTCCCTTTTTCCTCTTGTGAATGAATTTGTGCTTTCCTTTAGTGAAATGTTTGAGCAAATCCTCACATGCTCTTACCTGGCTATTCCTGCAGTGAAGTCATCTGGTTGGGCATGTGCGATGATGTCATGATTGGCATTAAATTTACCCTGCAGGTTCAAGGTGACCAAATTAGAGGTGAGAGAACAACATTCTGGAATGGATGCACCCACTAATCAGCAAGAATTGAAGAGCTTTTTATGACCATGCAAAACTTGTAGAAAATTTATTTCTTATCATTAAATGAGATAATCCATGTAAGGTGATCAGTCCAATATCTGGCGCATCATAAACACTCAATTAATGTTACACTGGTTTGTTTTATGCCACATCAGAATTCCTGTAATGAAAAGAGAGTAGTTGAAAAAATAACCATCCTGAAATTCATGTGCAGTCAGCCAACAACCAACAACTTAATCTACACTGTAAATTTATTCACTACATTAGGCAGCCTGATATAAGAACTCAACGTAGCCCTAAAATCCCTGGCATTTGATAAAGAATATTACAAGAAGGGTCCACATTGGTTCCCCTAATTGACCATTTGTAATTTGGGGGATGGAGAGGTATACCAGGTAGGCCTAGGGGCCAGTAGAAAGGCAGGAGATATCTAGTAGAAAGTTCTTTTATTTAAATTTAATGGCTTCTAGGGAAAAAAAATCCACCTATACATGAGATCTGCCATCTTGTTAAACACTACAATTTTAAGACTGGGATTAAAACAGAAACTATCCTTGAAGATACTATTAGAGATTGGTTTTAGGTAAGTTTGTTTTGTAGCTATCCAAACGTCTTCTTTCTGACGGAGTGGGTGTAGCGCAGTGGTTCAAGCGCCTGCTTTGCACATACAGGGTCCCAGGTTCAATCCCCGGTACCTCCTTTTAAAAAAAAGCTAAAAATTCTTCTGACTTGCACATCAATGTTCATAGCAGCATTATTCACAATAGCCAAAAGTTGGAAACACTCCAAGCATCTCTCAGCAGATGAATAGATTAACAGAATGTGATCTATAACATACAATGGAATATTATTCAGCCATAAAAAGGAATACAGTTCTGATACATATTACAACATGGATGAACCTTGAAAACCATGTGCTAAGGGAAATAAGCCAGACACAAAAAGGCAAATATTGTATGATTCCACTCATATGAAATGTCAATAATAAATTCATAGAGACAGAAAGCAGATTAGAGGTTACTGGGGTTTGGGGTTAGGGGAAGGAATGAGGAGTTACTCATTAATGGATACAGAGTTTATGTTTGAGGTGATAAAAAAGTTTTGGTGATGCATGGTGGTGATGGTAGCACAACATTATAAATGTAATTAATGCCACTGAATTGTACTCTTAAAAATGATTTAAGTGGCAAATTTTGTGTTATATATGTTATCACAATAAAATATTTAAACAAAATGGTCAGAGCAAAAATAAAATGACAGCAAAGCCTGAAGAATTAGGGTTTAGCATTCAGGAACAAATTCTACTATTGCCGATGGAGAAAGAGAATGAAGTAATTAAAATAATTTTATAAGAGTAAAGGCCACCATATTTGTGGATTAGTTTGGACCTAACTGTACTTGGATATAAGGGAAAGGGTAAGTTATGTCTGGAAGTTTGTTTTAGTTTCATTATTCCACCATTTTCATCAAAATGCAATTTTTGGCCTCTATAACACAAACAGTGAACCCTAATGCCAACTATGGACTATAGTTAATAAAATAATTATAATAATACTGTTTCATCAATTGTAACAAAGGTGCTACACTAATTCAATAATAATAGGGAAAACTGTTTTGGGGGAATATATGGGAACTCTATTTTCTGAATGATTTTTCAGTAAAACTACAACTTCTCCAATAAAAATGGTAATAATAAATAAGATAGAGTAAAGGACCCTCAACTATTCATGCAACTTAAAACTGATTTCTATGAAAACACACACATAAAATTAAAAATTCATATTCAGGCAAAAAGGCAATTTTTGAATAAAATCTGAACTGGATCCCCTAAAAAAAAAAAAAAAAGGTCTTCTGTCAGCTTGTTTCAGCAGAATGTATTTGTTGGGTGTTTGGTTGGGAAATAAGGAATTAGGAAAAATTAAAAAAGAATAGTTCCTATATTTAAAGACTTTATCTTGCCTTGGCATGGGTTACGGTTACATGGTGAGGAGCTTTGTTCTCCCTGACAGAGGGTTTTTATTTGCTTTGTTATTTTTTGAGAGTGAAAAGAGATGGTTTAGAAGTTCTTTTAAAAAGGGAGATGATGCACACTTTTGGCAGTTGAGTGCAGGCTGTTTCTTGCATTACTCTGTAATTGAGAGGCATGTTAATATCCTCATAAAAGACATTTTGCCGCCTCTTGTTTAATGCCTCTCATTTAATGCTCAGCTGTTCTGGTGCCCGTTATCTCCCCCAGGCAGCCAGTGACTGACTAGAGTCAGCAGGTTTTTATGGCATCAATAGCAGTTTGCTCTTTTATTTTTAATGTGATTCTTAATCCCTCTCCCCCCACCCCCGCCCCTCATTGTAGGTTTCTGCAACTGAGACTAGCTTGGCGTTCCATTCCAGCCCTGCTGAAGATGACTCCCGTAAGCATTTGTTCTTAGATCTAGAGGATGACGTCCTTGGTCTCGGGCTGTATTTGGTTCAGGAGTGTCCTCATTACCATCAGTGCTAAGAAAGTAACATTAAATCTAGTAATTTAGCTGATCATATCCTTCTCTCAGTTTTAAGAACTGATGCTTGAATGCCCTTCGCACATTTCGTGATTTAGGGAGACATTAAATTGAATTAAGTATGATTAACTTGAGACAAACTGAATACTTGTGATGCTTCTCTCATTGAACTTATCCTACCTCTTGCTTCAAACCCTTTCAGGGTTAAAGCTGTATAAACTAATTTTGAGGTTTAATTTTAATAAAAGTCTAGCCAAGAAGGATTGTGTTCATTTAGGGATAAAGTGTTGGTATTTGAGTAACCTTTTTAAAATATGTTTTCCCTACTCATTTAAATGTATAGTCTACCTCCTAGTCAGGTTCTAGGAATTTTCCACAGACATAATACTGTACTGAATTTTGTTACTTTTTCATTCTATTTTGGAGTCATTCTGAGCCTCACTTCTCCCAAAGACCAAAAACCTTTGGCATTTACTTTACTATGTCCACTTTTGATTTTGATTTTCAGTGTATTATTTAGAAAAATATATGAATTTCTAGCTTCTCCCAGGCTAATTAGTTTACTCGATACTACACTCTATAACCAAAGTAATAGTATGAGGTTAAACAGGTCTGCTAGTAAACCCAACCTTAAAATTCCAGAGGGAAAACTCTTGCCTGCAATCATTTTCCTTGCACTAGAAATGTTTCTGAATTTTGACAAGGTTTCCAAAACGTTTTTTAAAAATAAGCCTTAATCTTTTTAATACTTTGTTGATTCAACTTTAAATTTTAAGGAATCATTTATGATTCCTCAGTGGCTGTTTATATGGCTTTTCTGAGTTCCATGGGATGAATGCAAGTGGCATTTCAGTGATTATGAAGAAGACTTCATGGAGCCCTTTCCCATAATCTTCATCCATGAATACTTGCTTAGACTAACCAAAAAGTGTGGCCACATAGACACACAATATGAAATTCCTCACATTCCTCTACTTTTCTGACTGCAGTTGTAGCACCCCAGAAGTAGTGATCTAAGTTTAGATCTTAGTTCTTAGATTTAAGACATCTAAGTTTATTGACAGCCTTTAAAAAATGACAGTTGCTACAGGGCAGTAAGGTCTTTACCAGGGTGGTTTGGATTTCCCTTGTGTGTGGCAAAAGGTGAGACGGCCTCCTAGCTGAGAACTTGATTGGTGAGAGGACCTGAAAGACCCTTAAGGAATGTAGTTTTTGTGTTAGAATATTCTTCAGCAGAAAAGCAGTGTTTTCCTGTGTTGAAAGGACCTGTCATCATGGAAATGTCTAAACTTTGCTTTTGGAAAGAACTCTTTCTGAAACTTCACATGAGATACTATCATTTTGTAATTCAACCAGGTAACTCTCAGGTTAAAAGTGAGGTCCAGCAGCCTGTCCATCCCAAGCAGCTAAGTCCAGATGTCAGAGCCTCCAGCCTTTCTGAAAATTCTCCACCCAAAGCAGTGAAGGTAGGTATGATGGCAATTTATCTCTGAGCCTTTAGTCCTTGGTTTACTAGTAGAGCTAATTGCACCTTTCATCAGTTTGTTGTAAACTGCTTTTGCTTTCCTGGAGATGATAATGCCAAATAAAGGCACACTTAAGCCAGTTACTTGCCCTGGAAATCTTGCTGCTGCTTCTGTCAGAAGCGGAGAAACTCACTAATGTCTCTCTTTTGAAATCTGGAAAACTCAGGGAAGTTTTAAGAAAACCTGAAGTTAAAATAACCTGAAGTTTCCTGTTTTGAAAACATGCAAGGTCATAAATCTGTGAATGGGTGAAAGACACACAAGAAATCAGACTGTCATCTAGTGACTCCCTGGTCTGATGGACTTGACCACAACCTGACTGGTTGTCAGCATATTTTAAAAAAGAATGATTCCATCAAAATGGGGGCTGACCAGCCCATTTTCTGTAAAAATGGGCTTTCAACTGACACTTGCTCTAGAATATAATATTAAATTTTAAAGAATGTACAAATTTTGTATTCTAAGGAAATTTTACCAGGTTACTCAATCTGTGGTCTCCTTTTATTCCCCGTTTTTAAAAACACTTTTTTCTCTTTTTTAAAATGTATCATATACTCCCATAAAAAGAAAAAAACAAAAAAGGTTAAAAAGAAAAAAAGCCAAAATTTATTTTAGGCTTATTAACTGACTTGTTAATTGAATGCTTTGGTGTTATTTACCAGTGTTAACTTACCTATTTGGATTAATAGCCAAACATACCCATCCTTCTTTAATGTCTTCCTCCTCTGTTGCTCTGTTAAGTAGCCAGGCATTATTTTAAAAGTTTTGGTTATTGAGAGATACGCAATGGGTAGAAATAGTTTTAAGGCAGTTTGCGTTTCCCCAACATCATGCACATATCTGCCATCTTTTATCACTCAACTGTATGCATGATTGGTCCTTTGATGAAAGTTTTAGGACACAAAAAGATGAAGAGAAGAGAATATAGGTGAAGGTTTGGAACAAGAGGAGGAAAGGGGATTTAAAATGTGGATTAAAAAGGGGGAAGAAAATAAATTTTAAAATTTTAAAGGAAACAGCTGTGAGGAGAGTAAGCTTTATTAAAAAGGAATATACTGTATGATTGTGTTCCTATGAACTAAATATATTGTGTAACATATTGTATGATTCCATTTATATAAAATGTAAATATAAATCAATTTATAAAGATAGAAAGAAAAGGAATTAAATAATAAGAATAGTAGCAAGATAAAGCAAGTAAAAGGAGAAAGAACCAAGTTAAAGTGATTAAATCTTCAAAATCTGCACATAAACCTCTCTTCTTTCTGGCCTCCAAGATATGCTCTTGTGGTCAATCGTCTGTGCTTTTTTTTTCCACATCTGGAATCCAACAAAGTAGCAGATGCCACGGGGTTGGTTTCCTCTCCAGCAGCAACCCTGTGCAGATGTGAGTCTTTGGGTTGTGGTTCTGGGTCAAGAATAACCAGCAAATCTGATTTGGCCATGGATTCTGTATGACTGAGGGGCCTGGGAATTTCTGTGGCTAATCTAAAACCTAAAATCTGTTCTTGGGTATACTTGAGTTACTTTTCCAGTCTTGCTTCCTTTCTGCAACTGCTAGGCTAGACCTTCTGGTCCTGGGGGTAGACCTTTGAAGTCCCTCCTGAGTCACATAAAATCCAGAGCCTGAAACTGATGAGCCAAGGAACATACCTCAGTTAGTCCTTCCCTGGCATGCCGGAGGAAGGAGACAGAACAAAGCTACCTCTTCCTGTGCCCCAGGCCCATACCTAGTCCTTTGGCCCCAGTCCCTCAGCACTAGAATAGAGACAGACCTGCCCACAGAACAGACAACTCAGGTTTTGAACATTAAGTCTGGAGTAAACTGGCTGGTTGGGCTCCTTAAGTTTGTGCTTGTGATCCAAAGCCCAAAGGGGCATGGTGTACATGGTAGAAGTCAGTCACATCCCCACTTTCATTTCAGGGCAGTTTTATTTTCCCTTCCTCATAGTTTCCCTTTACATTCTGCAGGCAAATGATAGATACCTTAGTAAATGTTTATAGGAAGACCTGCCAGCATAATTGATCTCATGGCTATAGACCATGCAACAAAAGTTGCTTCTCCACTTCGGGAAATTGCATACATAGAACTAAGAAGAGACATTCCTTGCTTGGATCCCATACTTCCTGGAAAAAAACTGTTCCCTAATGCCTGTCTATTATTGAAAATAGGGCATTTACAGTAGAGACTCAATTCATTTCAAATTTTAGCTGACTGGAAAAAAAAAAAAAAACGGTCTTTAAGATTAAGAATTTTATATATTTTGAACCTGTAACTTCAAGTTCGTTAGCATCAAGGCTCATCAACTGAGCTATCTGGCCAGTGTTCAATCTCAGAAACCAGAGCTCATGAGAAGGATCAGGCTTTTTCTACTTTGAGACTCAGTGGTCTCTTAAACTGTGTCTTACCATTCATAAGAAGTCATCCCCTAAATGCTCCTGGAGTGAAAGACAGGAGAGGAAAAGGCAAAGAGATGTGACTGGCCCCAGGGAGCACCCACTTGCCCCAACAGAGTCCAGGCCAGCTCAGTTCCAGGCTTCCTCAGGCTGGTCCTGCTGATGGATGTAGAGAGAAAGCTTGGCCGGCTGCAGAGAAGACACACATTACAGCATCCTTCTCTGTGCCCTGCCAGCTGTCCTTTCCACTAGGGACAGGACAGGAGGTTTTATGCTGTCTTGCAGAGCTTGCAGAATTATGCTAGAAGGGCATCTATAATCTTTTCTGACTATCTACTTTTTTACTGCTTTCCCAGAGCACTGACCTTTGCTTTGTGTGAATAGCAATCTATTTAATATGTGAATGTCCCTCAAAATGCTTTCAAAACAGTTTCACAGAAAGCCTGGGGAACAGTGAAGGCTGTACAGAGCCAGCCCCACCATTTATTGTGTGGTAAAGAATTTCAGGGAAGCGGCTGTGGCTCAATCAGTAGGGCTCCCGTTTATCATATGGGAGGCCCCGGGTTCGGTTCCCAGGGCCTCCTGGTGAAGGCAGACCCGCCCGCACGGCGTAGTTAGCTGACCCAGCGAGCACAAGCAGCAAGGGGGGGATAAATGAATAAATAAATAAAATCTTTAAAAAAAAAAAAGAATTTCAATTTTCTTACCTAGATATTTTGCACAAATTGGAAGGAGGGAATTAAAGGGATTTTGTGGTGTGGAGGCATGATAGCAATGCAGAATTTTCTTCTTATTTCACTGTGTCTAAGGGTTAGTTAACTTCACTGCCTGTTGCCAGCTGCGTGCATGCCCCTCCCCAACCACACACACATACACACCCCAAGTGGGGACTTCGTTAGACTCAGAAATATACATGAGAAAATAGGATGCAAGAATGTAAATGAAGCCATACAAATTTATTGGAAAAAATAGCTTTAAGTAGATGCTGATTAGTGAGGCTCTGTAATATCCCTCATATGGTAAAAACATGACATTGTTTATAAACATCAGTTGTTTCTATATTACTTCATTCCTGAATATCCTGAAGATATTTTCTATGCATTTTAATTTATAACAAAGTGAAGACCGTAGTTTATTCAAAGTGCTATAGGGAGATTATTTTCATTTGGGCTCATATCTTGTCTCTTCCCTAAAGAATTTCCTTTAGTTATGGAAATTTAACATTCCAGGACAATTGAGAAAATAGACTAATCAGTAGTTCTGAGAATTAGAATTAATCCTAATTCTGCTCACCAACAGGCATCTTTATAATTGATAAGGCATCTTTAGTTTCTACATGTGAAAAATGGGGGGGGGGGGGCTGGAAAAAAAAAATCTTACTGAAAAAATAAAAAGATAAAGTATTGTCCAACATTGTAATATTGGCAATGCTTTAAACGTGACTGTGCCAAGTCAGAGCACGCCTTAAAGGCATGGCAGGATGTACGCCAGGCCTACCATAATGGTAGAGAGTTTTGGGCACTGACTATGCTTCCTGTTGTCTGAATAGACATAGGGGCAATTACAGAAAAATGGCTGAGAGCCCAGGACAGAGAAGATAAAGAAAAGGCACAGCCGCAGCTACCATGACTTGGCATATTACCAGCTTGGGATCCTCTTGTCTTTGTGAAACTACAGGGACCCTTGGGCAGCTGCTGCATAAATCTTAAATAATATTGAAAGGGACTTACATGAGAAATGAATGGGAACTGGTAGGTCTGGCTAGTTACAAGCTAGTGGTTAATAGCTCTTGGAGCTAGCAGTCTAGTAATTTGGTATTGAGGAGAAGAAATGACTTTTCACTCATGTGGATGAAGGCTCTAGTAAAGAGAAATGTTGTGGGTCAGGTGTGGGAGGTAATAAGACAACAAAGAATTGTTAATGAGACACTCCTTGTGTGGAATCAGGCTCATAAAAGCTCTGTCTCCTGGGCCAGGATATGTTCCAGCCTCAGGTAAATATGAGCGAGGCTGATTTTGCCACGATTAACACTTAACTTAAAAAAGAAAGAAAGAGAATATGGTCTTGGGTCTAAACCTATTTCTCAGTTTCAGCTCAGCTGCAGTAAAGCGCTCCAAGGTATGCCAAATGCTGTATATTCATTGAAGTTTCCTGTTTGTCTCTTCCAGCTTCTGCTTCCTGCTCCTGGTACCTAATTTCTGCTCCTGCCTTCTACTTTCCTCCTAATGTGAGCTCAACTTTCCGCTTTCTCTCAGGTTCTCCTTTCTATTCACTGGGCTGTACCTTTCTCCTACTATGTGTTCTCTTTGTTGTTGTTTTTTTTGTAAGGGAGAGATTCTCTGTGTCCCTCCATTCCCTTTTAGCAGAATAATATCCACTTCCTTTTATATATGTGAAATTTCTGTCTCCTTCTCTGTCTCCACTGACTAGAATGAGTACTTAATCTCCTAAGTCTATTTCAAATGTTAAAAATACAGAATCTGGGGATGGATGTGGCTCAAATGGTTGGGCATCCGTCTCCCATATGGAGGGACCTGAGTTCAATCTCTGGGACCTCCTGGTAAAAATACAGAATCTGCCCTGAGGCTGAAAAAGATTGTCATTCTGATAAATACATACATTTATCCCATTACTTTTATGGGATTATGTGTATTGTACAGGCTCTCTCCAATGGCTCCAATTGTACTATTTTACCCAAATTTTATTTTATTCTGCATTTTAATGTCCCTCCTCCTTGCTAGACAAGGACCTAGTCCTTTTAAAGAAAACCTAATCAAAGCTATGGAAAGACATCTCTATATAGATCCTATCTTGTTAGAAGTATCCATATTAAAGAAACCAAAAAAAACCTCCAAATAATGCCTTAATTACTTCCAACAATACACAATGCAATGACGTTTGGCACAGTGATTGACCACATTTAAATACCTCTCATTAATGTTTGGTAAACTGGGTTTTAGCCTGTGGTCTTTCATTCTTTACATTTTTCTTATTACTGTACCCCTAGAATGAAGGCGGGCTTGTAAGCTTGTAACAGAACACTCAGTTCTGTTCCTTCATTCTTAAATCTCTTGGGTGCTATTTGGGAGTTTACCTCTAATTTTATTGAATTTTTTATCTGTTCCTTTACTTCCATTTTATTCTCATTTTCTGCTCTCATTTCCTGCCCAATTTTACTTGGAAAATCGCTCCAATTTTTTGCTTTACTTCCTAGTCATTCATGTGGCAAGTGAACCAGCAGTCTGAATTTTTTATGGGTCTATTTTTGTTATTCGTTTGTTTGTTTGTTTGTTTAATCAAAATTTTATCTTGCCCATAACAAGATATTTTAGGCTTACCTGTTTAGGTTCTGAGCCTTGGCACATATTTACATTATTTATTGCCACATGCCTCTAGGGAGAGCCCACACTGGCTTGGCAGCAGAGGAGCTGCCTTGGTACCTGTGAGAGCTTCCTGGCCACCACAGTCTAAGCTCTTTCCTGTATCCCCTGGTTGAGGTGTTTATGTTGGGAGGAGTCAAGGATTATTCAGCCACGCCTAGGGAATCCTTCCTCCCTCATCTACCTACCCCTACCCCTTGGTAGCTATATAACCATTTCTCATCATGTAAAAGCTTGTAATATTTTTGGAATTCTGGCTTTTTCATATCAAGTATTTTATGTTCTTTAGGAATGGGGCTACCAAGCAGAACAACTATGCCCACCCTTATTCAAAATTTACAAACAGTTGATGAATTCCCAGTCTGTTATGATCTCCTACTCTCCATTGCATTAGTTTTTATCGCCATTGATTCTTTTTTAACAAATCAGTTTTATTGATACATATTAATAAAGCATAAATCCATCTAAAGTTTACAATCAATGGTATTGTGTATAATCACATAGTTGTGCTCTCCATTGATTTTTAAAATATTATGGAAGCTATAGCTTTATTGGACTTACAAAAGGCCTAATGAAATAGGACTAATGAAATAATTTGTGTCTCTTATAAATTGTTCCATTTGTGTGTCAATTTTGATTCCTTTAAAAATACTTTGCCTAGTTAATTGAGCAAATCAAGATTATAAATAGCAGAGGGGAATAAAAGATGCTTTATCAAAATGTCTTCCTGATTCCCAAAGCCAAATGCTCTTCCGCTCTTTGAAAATGTTCCCCTTCACAATCTGTTCTTTATAATAATTTGTCCTGCTTTTACTTGACTCAAACTTCTTTCTTCTGTATGTAATGACGTTTTCTCCTAATTCTTCCCACATCCTCTTCCCAACGTTTTATGTGCACTTTTTGTGAGTGTGTGGTGGCTTGTCTAAGCCTTTCTCTGAAAGCCAGCCCTAGTTCCACCTGTCCTCAGCGGCTGCTACACTAGGGCAGCCAGACAGTTTGAGAAAGGAATTCAGGAGAGCCTCTTGTCTTTAAAGAGTCAACCAATAAAATTGTTGCAGGCTTAGTGATCCTATGAGAATTAACAGACCACCAGCAAGGGACACTTTAGACTACAAATTAAATCCTTGGGCCCATCTCAGCAGAGCATTAACTCATCACTGCCTGTGCGAAATTAAAGTTGTTCTTTTCCTTTTCCTAGAAGTTTCAGGCACCTGCAAAAGAAACCTGTGTGGAATGTCAGAAGACAGTCTACCCAATGGAGCGGCTCTTGGCCAATCAGCAGGTGTTTCACATCAGCTGCTTTCGTTGCTTCTATTGCAACAACAAACTTAGGTAAGCCAAACCCAAACAAGCCATCTCTCTGTATTGTTGGGCCTTCAAAGGGAGTCTGGCTTTTAGAACACAGGTACTAAAAGCTATTGTGCTATATAATGTGCTGTTGAAGGCCCTTGAAAAAAATGAAAAAGCACCAAGCCCCAGCACCTCCTAAAAACAAAAACAAACAAAAAAACCAACTCTCACTGGGGAGTGGATATAGCTCAGTGATTGAGTGCCTGCTTCTCATGTACAATATCCTGGGTTCAATCCCCAATACCTCCTAAAAAAAAAAAAAAGGTAGCAAATCCTGGTGATTGATGTTCTTTTTTTTCTTTTCTTTTCTTTTTTTTTGGGGGGGGGTTAGGAGGTATTAGAGATTGAACCCAGGACCTGGTATATAGGAAGCAGGTACTCAACCACTGAGCTACATTACGCTTTTTTTTTTTTTTTTTTTTTTTTTACCGGAAGGTCCTGGGAATCGAACCCAGGTCCCTCCATATGGGAGACGGATGCCCAACCATTTGAGCCACATGCACCTCCCCTTGATATGCTTTTAAAGATATTTTTCTCACTGAACATCTTCTGAAAATACTGGAATTGCCAGATTTTAGTCTGCTGGTATAAATAAGAGTATGCAGATTGCTAACTTTATGTTATTTTTCTTTTAATTGGTAGTCTAGGAACATATGCATCTTTACATGGAAGAATCTATTGCAAGCCTCACTTCAATCAACTCTTTAAATCTAAAGGCAATTATGATGAAGGCTTTGGGCACAAACCATACAAGGATCTGTGGGCAAGCAAAAATGAAAATGAAGAGACTTTGGAGAGACCAGCCCAGCTTTCAAATGCAGGAGAGTCCCCTCACAGCTCAGGGGTGGAAGATGCCCCCATTGCTAAGGTGGGTGTGCTGGCTGCAAGTATGGAAGCCAAGGCCTCCTCTCAGCATGAGAAAGAAGACAAGCCAGCTGAAACCAAGAAGCTGAGGATTGCCTGGCCACCCCCAACTGAACTTGGTAGTTCAGGAAGTACCTTGGAGGAAGGAATCAAAGTGTCTAAGCCCAAATGGCCTCCTGAGGATGAAATCAGCAAGCCTGAAGCCCCTGAGGATGTAGATCTGGATCTGAAAAAGCTAAGACGATCTTCTTCACTGAAGGAAAGAAGCCTCCCGTTCACTGTAGCAGCTTCATTTCGAACCACTTCTGTCAAGAGCCCAAAAAACTTGGCCCCACCTATCAGAAAAGGCTGGAGCATGTCAGAGCAAGATGGGGAGTTTGTAGGAGAATTAGCAGCAGAAAGGAAACAAATGGAAAATGCCAAGACCCCAGAGAAGAGTGGGAGCATGGGAAAAACAACCTGGCAAAATAAGGAATCTAAAGGAGGAGAGGCAGGAAGGAAAAGCAAGGAAGTTCATAGTTTTGAGATGGGGAATGGTGCAAACTTAGATGAAGATGATGGAAACCTTATCAAACAGCTAGAACCCAAGTCTCCAAATTGGCCCAGCTTTGCAGATAAGACCTCCCCTAAAGAATTTACTACTCAGAATCAGAAATCCCAGAATATGGGATTCTGGGAGGGAGAAGTGGTTCAAGAGCTGTCTGTGGAAGAACAGATAAAGAGAAATCGGTATTACGATGAAGATGAGGATGAGGAATGACAAACTGCAGTGGTGCTTGGCCTTAAATTAGTGTTAGTGAGTTGCTGCCCTTTATTCAAAGTGATGCCCATAAACAGGTATGTTAGTGTGAACTATAATTTATGTGGAAATAACTTTGGAAAAGAGTTCCTGCTTCAAAAAAAAAAAAAAAAAAAAAAAAAAAAATCCCATGCTGCTGCTTAAATGAACCCATTCTAAATGCTAGAGAAAATATTACTTAAACCTTCCATTTTAACAGTGATGATATGCATAAAGTGCTTTAAGGTGTTACAAATACAAGGCAGGGGATATAGTCTAACTGATAGAGTCAGGATCTCCGTAAGGCAATGTAAAAGTAGATAGATGTTAAGTAGTACACTGTCACACTGCAAGTACTATTTAGGAAACATGCAGAAGGGATTTATGATCCTAAACATTATGACTCAATGCACTTTAGTATAAAGGGCACAGTTTGTATATTTTTTAATGAATACCAATTTAATTGTTTAGTATTCATCTGCTAATAGAAAAAATATTTAGTCTTTTAAAAAAATTTTAGGTTAATTTTCTTACTCTGACATATAGGGGGAATTTATTGCTTTTCATCCTGTTCTCTAAACCTGAACTGGGATATTGAGGTATAGCACAGCCATCTTTGCAGAGCACCTCTTGAGGGAATTGAAGAACCAACCCACATGCTTTGGTGTTTGGAGATATCCTCACTGCCTTCCAAATAAGCTGTGGTGTTTGCCAATGAGTTTGACTATACCCTCAGTGATTGCTTTCATCTCTGGTGGTAGCCGTGTTTCTCATAGTTTACTGAAACCTACAATATTTTTGCAAGACCTTTGGGATCACTGTTCACTATGTTCCATGTTTGAGCAAAGTGAAGAGTTTAAAACTATAATAGCACAGAGAACTGCCTTAAACCACTTGTGCTCAGACCCCCAAACTCTGTATTCCATTTCTGATGTCCCCTTTCTGAGGCACCAGTTTTTTAATACTTATCAACTCTGAAATGTATTGATTTTTATGGCAGACAGTATTTCCAGGGTGAAATTAAACAAACTATAGGCCTTTTTCTTGGGATGGCTTTGGAACATTATAAACTTGAGTACATTTCTTATACATAATTGATATTCCAAATCATATGTGTGGTGGAGAGAGGTGTTTTAAGCTATAGGCTTTTCTTTGTACTGCATTTATAGAGATTTTACTCTAATGTTTTTTAGGGATGTAAAATATTCTGCTTTCTTACTTGATTAGTCTGAAACATTGTTATTCAATAAAGCTTTTAATTTACATTTGAACTTTTCAGTGTTTCCTTTGTCATTCTTTTTTTGCATCCTTACAGTCCCTCAGGGACCTCTTATTATTTACTTTAGCAATTTGGGAGTAAAAGGACTATTAAGTTAGGTGAAGAGAAGCACTGTGAATACATCTGACCACTAGGTGGTAGTGTTGGGCTGATCTTGGGCTGTCATCCTCCCAGAAGGAAGACAAATCTTTGGAAAATTGAAAGGAACTTGGAAGAGAATTAATGTGTACATTCAAAATGATCTGTTTGTTTTACCAATTCAAAATCCAGTGGTGGCCACCATATCCATGGGATATAAGCCCTCTCTCACTTGGAGGTAGAGTGGACATCACCATCCCAGTCCCCTCAGGGTTGGGGGGAGAACTATGGGCTAGAGTGGACTTGATGGTATTCTGTTGTACACATATGGTGATCTAGCAATGGAAGAAATTATAACAATGAGGTGGAGCCAGTGGCCACTTGACACTTTTGGGGCAGGGAGGGGACGAGTAGTTGAAATACAGGTGCTTCTTTGGGATTTGGAGGTTGTCCTGGGTACCGTTGTGGCAACGGATGTAGGCCATTTTAAATCAGCACACACCACTCAGAACTGTGTGGGAGAGAGTGTGGTCTACGATGTGAACTGTGGTCTAGGGTTGGTGGCAAGGCCCCAGGATGTGTAAGTCCATTGAGGGTGGTGGGCCACACTTGTGGGAGATGTTTGTGTGGGACGTGGCGGGAGGTGCGGGGGGTGGGCAACATGGGAATCCCAGGGAGTTCTGTGTAGTATTTTCGGTAATCTAAGCACCTCTTAAAATATGTTTATATATATATTAAAAAAAAAAAAAGTGGAAACAGAGAGATGGAGAGGTGAGGAATTTTCTTGTTTGTTGTTTGTCATTTTTTGTTTGCTATTATTGTTGAAATATTCTGATAATGATTGAAATGGTGAGTGCACAACTATGAGATTATACCAGGTACTGTTGTTGTGCACATTGAATGAATTGTATGCTTTGTTGATGTGTACCAATAAAATAGATTTGTTTAGAGGAAAAAAAAAAAAAAAAGAAAGAAAAAAAAAATCCAGTGGTGGTGGGGACGGATGTGGCTCAAATGGTTGGGCGTCCGTCTCCCATATGGAGGAACCTGGGTTCGATCCCCGGGAACTTCTCGTAAAAAAAAAAAAAAAAATCCAGTGGTGAGTTTTATTGTTTATTTTTCTCAACATTTACTAATTCACCTTACAATTACGCTTAGCATGCTAAATGGAATTTCTAAATGCCTCTGCTGAAAATGGACTTTGTTTTCTACTCCAGGCAGAGGCATAGTTTGTTGCTTGATTTTTCTTGCCTGTGGAGGCAGTTGCCCTAGTTACTAAGGTTTGTTGTTTTTTTTTAAAAAAAAAAGTATGGTAGGAAAGGGAGATGGATTTCCTTTGGAATAGGCATGGTTTTGAGTCATCTGTTACATTTTGCAAGGTCAACGTGTGTTCCAGGGCCTTGCCTGAACTTCTGAGTGGATTGGCAAGGTACTACTTTCTGTTCTTGTGTCCACCACAGGCAGAAGTCATTTAGAAATCCCTGCTCACTGAACAGTTAATCCAGAAGCCCCTGCTGACATTAATAAGATATCCAATCCTAGCTTGTAAGCTACCTTACTGTGTTACTCACTTTTTGCCACTCTAACCCACCCACATGATACTCATATGCACTGACTTTATACAAAAAAGTCTGGGTATCTATGCCCAGCATTTATGGATATCAATTGAATATGTCATCGTCTATCAGGTACTTTGGAAGAACCCCTTTCTATACCTTTCATGAGCTAAGATAGACCCTATAGGTACAGAGAGTAGAAATAAAAATTAGTACCATAATCAGTATAAGTAAAGGGAAGTCCTTGTCAAGGGAATAACCAGATAACACTAAACATTCTTGGAAGATTAAAAAAAAAAAAAAAAAAAAAACACGTAGCCATACAAAAAGTGTTAATCATTTATTCTTGGAGCTCTCTAAATGCCAATCTTGTTTGAACTTTGTACTTCAGTGGTGGCAATCAGATAATATGTTCTTCTGTGAAGCAGGAAAAGGCCAGTTGGGACTTCAGATGGTTAAGGAGTTTAATGACTGCTACAAAGCCAACTTACTTCCAGGGGCTTGCTGGTCGGATCACTTCTGCCCAAGGTGAAACCTGCACCAAGTTGGCTTTCAGCGCATATATGAGGAGCAATCTGCTTTCTCACAACCAAGATGTTAAGAAATGATACAAATGTGTTTTTCTGGAGACAGATTTGTGAATAGGGTCTGATATCAAGATTATTGTGCACTGGTTACTGCATGCCAAGTTAGTATGTTTTTTTATTCCTTGGTGATATATATTCCTGTAGGGCCAGTGGAAAATTTATTTTTAAAATGTTGGGAAGTGGAGGTGGCTCAAGCAGTTGGGCACCCACCTACCACATGGGAGGTCCTGGATTCGGTTCCTGGTGCCTCCTAAAAAGAAGACATAAAATGAACAGACACAGAAAGCAGACAGTGAGCTGACGCAACAAGATGACACAACAAAGAGACACAGTGAGGAAACACAATGAAAGGCACAACAAGCAGGAGTGGAGGTGGCTCAAGCCACTGGTTACCTCCCTCCCATATGAGAGGTCCTGGATTCAGTTCCGGTGCCTCCTAAAAAGAAGACATACAATGAACACATGCGGAAAGCAGACAGTGAGCACAAACAACCGGGCGGAGAGAGGGGAATAAATAAAAATATTTAAAGAATATGTATCTTAAACATAGAGTAATTACCATTGAGCTGTTACTGGATTTGGATGAAAATGGCTTCAGGCAGTGGTACTCAGACCAGTAGCAGCAGCTTCTAACCCTTTGAAATGAGAAAGGCAAATCCAGGAATTCTACCCCCAACCTACTGAATTAGAATCTCTGGCTAGAGCAAAAAAAAAAAAAAGTTTTAACAAGCTCTCCACATGATGCAGGCTACAGTTTGAGAACCACTATGCTGAAGCTCCTTTAGTCTACTTAGAATGGCTTCTTGTTTTTTTCTTCTTTTCCTCTCCCTCTGAAATCCTTTTTTTTTTTTTTTTAATATATTTTTTATTTTTAAAAGATACTTAGGGGGAGGCAGATGTGGCTCAATTGATAAGGGTTCGGTTCCCAGGGCCTCCTGGTGGAGGCAAGCCAGCACATGCGGCACGGTGAGCTGATGCAGCAAGACGACCCAACAAAGGGAGACAAGCAGACACGGAGAAACACACAGCAGATGGACACAGCAAGCACAAGCAGCAAGGGGGGGGAGGGGAAAAAGAAAGAAAGGAAGAAAGAAAGAAAGAGAGAGAAAATAAAGAAAAGATACTTAGATTACATAAAAATAAAGGATTCCCATATGCCCACTCCCCACACCTCCCACTTTTCCCCACATTAACAACAACTTTCATTAGTGTGATACATTCATTGCAATTGATGAACACATTTTGGAACATTGCCACTAAGTATGGATTATAGTTTACATTGTAATTTACACTCTCCCACTCAATTCTGTAGGTTATGGCAGGATACATAATGGCCTGTATCTGTCATTGCAATGTCATTCAGGACAATTCCAAGTCCCGAGAGTGCCCCCATATTACACCTTTTTTTCCCTCTCCCAGACTTCAGTACCTCCAGTGGCCACTGTCTCCACATCAATGATATAATTTCTTCCATTGCTAGAATCACCATAAGGCTATAGTAGAATACCAGTAAGTCCACTCTAGTCCATATTTTATTCCCAATCCTGAGGATTCTGGGATGGTGATGCCCACTCCACCTCTAATTGAGAGGGTACTTCAATCCCATATGGCTGATGGATGGGACCCTCTTGCTTGCAGTTGTAGACTCTCTCGGTTCCTTGGTGTGGTGGTTGTCCAGCCTCACCTCCTTGTTAATTGTCTTGGGTGAGTCCAAGGAACTGAAGAGTAGATGTTGCAATTCTGCTGAGGCTCTGGCCCAGCTGGCACATGGACAGCCCAGAGATTCAAGTCTTTTGGACATATACCTACCAACCCCAGCACCAACTATAGGTTCAAATAAAAGGGACAGAAGAGGCATGTGTAGAGAAGTCACATCTGAGTCCAACTCTATCACACTCAGGAGCCCAATCTCCAAAGTAAGGCCCAATGGCAAGGCACCAAACTCCGGAGCTATCTGCCATCACCATAGGATCTGGGTGTCTCCAGAGCCCTCAGGAGCCCCACTGTTTGGGGTAGTATCTACTTTGGCTATTTATGAGATCCCGCTGAGATGTACATAAGCGTTACCTCTCTGATGACGTCCCCACTCACTTTGAAGTCTCCTAGCCATATAAACTCATTTGTCTTTACCTTTTCCCCCTTTTATTCAAGGTCTTTTTCCAGCTGTATCACCAGCTAGTGCTTGGTAGTAATCCCTCGGTAGCAGGGAGGCTCATCCCCAGGAGTCATGTCCCTCACTGGGGGGACAGTAATGCATTTATAGGCTGAGTTTGGCTTAGAGAGAGGCCCCATATGAGCAACAAGGAGGCTCTCAGGAGGTAACTTTTAGGCACCCTTCAACACTAGGCTAAATTGCAAATTCAATCTGAAATCCTTTTGTAAGCATGCCTTTCTAGTTGTAAAGTTACCTCATCTGTCCTTGGGCAAAAAGTAAAGATTTAGTTCTTTTAATCTTTTTTCAGATCATTCTAGTTAGCCTCAGGTAATTAACCTTGTAGCCTGATTTTGACAGCTCCCCAGCCCCAATCCCAGCCAGGATTCTCTGGCAGTTGAGGGACAATTTAAAGTTTACCCTTTTTAAAAAAAGGAAACAATAAAGTTTACCCTTTTGAAGGTGTCTAGTCTAAGGCTTCCCTCCCTGTTTGTTTACATAGCTTCACCAGAAAGTGAAAACCTAAAATTAAGGTGGTTTATAGGATAAGAATTCAAGGTTCTGGAGTCTAACCCTTTCTGGCTCAGAAGCCCAAGTCTACAAGTTTGGCATGCTACTTGACCTCTCTGGGCCCCAGTTTACTTATCCATAAAATAGTGGGGGTAACAATATCAACTTCAGAGGGTGAAGTGAAATAAGCTGTGTAAAAGGTTCAGTGCAGTAGCTGGCACATAGCAAGTCTCAACTGAACATTAGCCATCCTTTTTGTTCTTTTGCTTTTATATTTTCCTTGGGTGTCTTCCTCTCTTCGTTGCTTTTCTAGCATTTCCTCTTTCTTATAAGAAGAATGAAAGGATTAAAAACTCCATTTTCTGAGGCCAAGTTGATTACAATTTTTAAAGGATGAAACAGTGAAAGGGGGTTGAAATCACGGAAGGGCATGAAGGTAGGAAAAGGCTGGGAGGAAAGAGAACTGTAGAAGTGGAGAGTAGTAGGCAGGGCCTGCTGAGATGGGGAGATAAGATCCGGCAGGAGAAGGGGTGGGAGCGAGAACAGATTTCACTTGTCAGGGCTGAGGAAAAAAGTAAAGTCCCCATAAGGGAGATAGGTTTTAAATGGGGGGCTGTGGCCGTGGCGGGATGAGCAAGTGAGGCAAGCAGAAAAGGGTGGAGCCAGAATTGGTGGCCCTGGAGCTACTGGACAGGGATGGGCGAAGACGAAACCGGGAAGGCAATGGCCGCCAAGGGCACGGGTGGGGCCGGGTCCGAGGCTCAGGAAGGGGCGTGGCCAGGGCTAGGGGGCTGGGCGGCAGGGACCCGGCGCCAGGCAGAGGCCGCCCGGGCGCGGCTGGGAGGGAGGTGGGTGGGCGAGCGGGCAGGCGAGATGAGCGGGAAGGAGGCCCGGCCCCGCGGAGTAGGCGGGCGGAGGCGTTCCGGAGACTAGCTGGGGCCGGAAGGGGGTGGCCGCCGGTCCGGCTCCACCCCGGGCCGCCTGCCCTGGGGTTCCGTAGGTCGTAGCGGCAGCTGAGGCTCTAGCGGCAGTGGCCGCGGGGCGGGTGTAAGATGGCGACAGCGGCGGCGGGAGCCCTGAGCCTGCTGTGGGGCTGGCTGTGGAGCGAGCGCTTCTGGTTGCCCCAGAACGTGAGCTGGACCGACCTGGAGGGGCCCGGTGACGGCTACGGCTACCCGCGGGCCCGACACATCCTGTCAGTGTTCCCGCTGGCGGCGGGCATATTCTCCGTGAGGCTGCTCTTCGAGCGGTGAGAGCCCGCGAGGGAGCAGCGCCGAGGGCTGGGGGCGGGCGGGGGCGCCGAGCCCTGGAGGAGGCCAGGGACCGGAAGCCGAACTGAAGGGGGAGCCCGAAGGAGGCGGCTGGGAGAGCTGGATCGCCGAGGGGGATGCTTTCAGGATGGCCGTGCGGGCTTGGAGCCTGGGTAAAGACAGGGAGTTTGGGGAATGGACCAGTGAAAGAGTCGGGGTCGAGGGGGACGCCGGGCATGGAGGTCGCTTGGGGGTTCCTTATAGGCCTCCCCCCAACTTTTGCAAGAATTCTAGAGATGAGGAAATAGGTTGTGTGCGCTCTCCCGCAGAGACCCCGAAGCGAGGAACAGGAAGGGGCTGGGGAAACCAGAGGCAGTTGGGGCCCTGGAAGCTGAGGGCTTCAACGCAAGAACCAGACTGTCCAAGCAAAAGGCATGGGTACATGGGATCTACGATTTGTGAGGACACTTTGTTTCTGCGAGTTGAGGGTAACAGGATTAGTTAGGCCCGAGCCTTGGTTTGTCGACTCGTGGACGTTTGTTTAGGAGTGAAAAACTGTCACAGAGTTCAATAAAATTCTGCCAGAGTCAGAAGGAGAGTAGAAATCTGAGAGGCATGGGATGTGCAGGAGTTTGAGGCTTCCAAAATATGGAGAAGTGTCAGATGAGCAGCAAAACAGGCTTTAGGCCTGAGATGGAAGGGGAGTGGTCATCTTAAAAGGATGGAGAGCCCTAGGCTTATTAGAGGACAGCTGTATTGACCCAGCTTCAGAGTGAGTTTAGCAGAATCACAACATACTTGGTCCAACCATGTGCTCTTGAGCAGTGATTTTACATTTCTTTGCCTGAGAGGGATATATCTGCTAAGATAAAGATCTTTACTGAGGACTGGTTGTGGTGAGATTTCTAAATTGGATCAACAGCTCTGGGCCATTTTAATCAAGACGACTCAGATTCCAGGAAAGATTTCTTTCTGCATAGGTCTTAGGTTATGAGGGTGACACTTGGACATATTTTGGCCATTCTGCCTCTATCCAGAGCAGAAATGACTATAATGCAGGAATTCCCTTTCTAGGTTGGGAGTATGTTGTAGATAATATAATCTGTTACTCTCTGAAAAATCAGTATTATCTATTTTGGATTGCTTCTTTGATTTACCTACTGTTTCTGACATAAAAATATTTCAAGAAATGTTTGTTATATGTAGCTAGTCCTTCATCCATTTATTCATAGTGTTCAGGTATTGTCAGCAAAAAAATGCACTGCCAACACATCCAAGTGCAAAAATAAAAATGCTTTTAATGGAAGCATATGAAACCTAAAGATCTAAATGCCTTCTCAGGGTCTTCTGCAGTTTACTCTTGCAGTTATTTAAGTATCGTCATTTATGAAGTATTTCTAAGGTGGAGGAACAAACCACTTGTCTGGCATCTGTATATGAGGACTGAAAAAAAAGAGAAAGGCAATGTAGTGAGACAAAAAAGAAAATATACAGTTCAAAACAGAAAAGAAAAAGTCACTGCCTAGAAAAAGAGTCTCTGCTTTTTATAGATATATATACCAATATGGAAATTTACACGTTAGTGGTACAAGGAAATAGCTTGTTGCTTATAAAGACCTGTTTCATATAAATTTATGTATCTCTTCAGATTTCCAAGGGGTTACTCCAAATGGCCGAAGACTTATATATTCCCTAGCAGTGCCACTGGAAAAGGATCCTTTACCTGTGGAAATTCTATCTGAACGTTTCTATGGTGCTCCAGTGTCAGGGGAGTAGGGGTGGATGGGAATACTGAGCTGAAAGCGTTCTAGTATGATATTTCATGGCCAGTGAGAACAGTCATGTTTGTGTTGTTTGGTGTTGGGAAAGTTCAGCCCTAAAAGCAGTCTTGCTATTTTGTGTCTCTTTAAGACCGCCTACCTAAATTACTAACAAAATTGAAGGCTGAACTACCAATTCCTTTCTTGTGCTGGTCTAAATTCAAGGAGATAGATACTACTTTCATAGTAAAAGATGTACCAGAAATATTGGTTTAGTTAGTCATCTTTGCTACATTTTCTCATTTCTCAAGTACCACCTATTTAGTTTCTAGAAGCAATTCATGTAGTAATCATAGACTTAAGAGCTAGAACTCTAACCTTCTTTTACAGACAGTAAACTAAAGCTTAGAGACAGTAAATCATGTATCTTTTCAGAGGTTGCATACTCACCTGGGAAGGAACTGGAACAAGGATCCAGATCATGTTTCCCAGCCCAGTGCTCTTGCCACTGTATGAGGTAGTCATCATTTCCCATAATTTGAGTCTTCTTTCAAGGGTTAAGATTTAACTTCCTGTTCTTGGTATTCTAGGATTTTCAGAACAATTCCATATTCATTCTTACTGTTTATTTAATATAATGGGTTTCACTTGAATTTTGTATTTTATGTGTTTTTGTTTCAAATTGTTACTGCATATTTTGATGTTTTATGGTATGTCCCTTGATAAATTATCTCTATTTGTGTTGTTTCAAGAATCTCTTAAAGAATAAATATAGAATGTACAATTTGGTCTTACCTTCTCTTCCTTCTCATCAACCACACTGAGCTTTTTTATTTATTTTTTTAAAGTTCCTACATTCCTTAGGGAATTGCAAGCCCCATCTAATGGAGATGTCTTGAAAACCACCTGACTGTAAATAAAATGTTGGTATCTAGTAACTATTTATTTCAACAAAGAACTGCAGATAGGATGCTTTATGTAGAATTTTTAATTAGCTTGACTGAAAAGAGTGGAAATGGATAGAATTGATGGTAACACATTATAGTGAGTATAACTCCACAGCTGGGATTGTGGCTGAACGGGGTAGTCTAGGGATGTAAATGTCAATTGAAAGAAATCTAGAGAATAATCTAGGGACTAAATAACATAGTGAACCCGGAGGTGGATGAGGATTGTGGTTAATAGTGGAAATGCAGAATGCTCTTCTATGAACTAGAACAAATGCACATCACTGTTACAAGGTGGTAAGAATATGGTGTTGCATGGGAAAAATACAATTACTGTAACTTATGGACTATAGTTAGTTAACAGCAATATTGTAATATTCTTGCATCAGTGTCAAAGAAGGTACTATATCAATGCTAAGGGTCAATAATAGGGGGGATATGTGATTTTTCCTTTTGGACCAAGGAAAATATTCCAAAATTTACTGAGGCAATGACTGCACAGCTCTGTAATGAAAGTGAGAGCCACTAAGCATATACCTTGGATAGATTTTACAAGGCATGGGACTGTATAACACAATGAACCATGTGGTGGATGATGGACTGTGGCTAACAGTACAAATATGAGAGTGTTCTCTCATTAACTATAACAAATGTATATTACTAATACATAGTGTTAATAAGTGGGGGGTATGGAAAAAATATACCAAATGTATGCTATAGACCAGGGGTTCTTAAACAGGGGTCCGTGGTTCGTGAGCTTGAATTGAAAATTCGAAAAAACATTATTCTTGTGGGGACGTGTTAGTGTGGGTGTGATATATTTATTAAATAATACAGTATAGTGTGGCCTTAGTAAGGGGTCTGTGGTTTTCACCTGACTGGACAAAGGGGTCCATGGAACAAAAAAGGTTAAGAACTCCTGCTATAGACCATAGTTAGTGGTAATATTTTGATGATATTCTTTGATAATCTGTAACAAATGTTCACAAAAGTGTAAGGTGTTGGTGGAGGGGTGTTGTATGTGGGAATTCTGCACATTGTGCATGATTGTTTCGTAGGTTTACAGCTTCTCATGTATATATAAAGAACTGCAGATAGGAGATCATTATCTATCAAAGATAGAGGTTTCCTTTGTGGGACTCTGGTGGCTAGTTGCATTGTGGTGGCCTGCACCTTGCACAATACCTTGAATGTAGCATATGGTCAGTAAATACTTACTAAATGATTGAGATCATCTACTCAGATGCCCAGAAGAGTAACCTTGAATCTGTATCTTCAATCTGATATAGGTGTTTGGCTTAATTGAGAGAAGCAAAACTACAATTCCTTTGTTTCTGTTAAATTTTACCATTTGAACCTTGTATACCTTTCTACACACACACATACACATTCTTTCACTCACTCTGCCCTGTATACCCTATCAAAAAAGAAATAAGAAACTCTTCCATTTGTTTTTTTTTAAACTTCTTTAATATTATGTTGCTGATTGAGACCTGAGTGATCCAAGCTAGGTCAGCTGAGTCTGACTTAAACTGTATCTTTTTTTTTTTTTAATAGTTTTATTCACACACCATTAAACTGTATCTTAAAGTTGAAATTGTTTGAAACTTGATATCCAGTCCCTTGAGCACAGTGTTCCTTGGGATCAAGTGGGAGTTTGAGACTTAGTATCCATATCATCAGAGCTATACAAGCTCTTTTGTTTTGAATCTGGTGGTGCAGTGGGAACTTTAAGTTGCCAGAAGAAAATTATTCTGTGAATGGTATACAAGATAGATAAAAGCTCTCACTGCTGCTCATTCATTATGCCAATCCTCCTCCTCATTACTTTGCTGCAATTTACTTAAGTAACTTCCTTCAACACTTCAGAGCAACTTACTTCAGAGCAATTTCACTGGGCTGCCAAAAGAGCCTTCTCAATAACATTCTTGCCCATTGGGGACTGAACAAACTCACTTGCTGGCCTGTCATATACCTGGCAGTAAGAGTAGTGACTCATTTTTCTCATGCACGTTTTTTAACCACTCATTTCATCTTCTTGTAAGTCTTGCTGCCCCTGCTGCATACTGCCTTTTCTTTTTTTTCTTTTCCTGTTCTCCCCTACTTCCGCTGTTTTAAGTGGAAGAAGAACTTTATCCGTCTTTCCAGCAGGCCTGCTGCCCTCCTCCTAGATCCATGTTACCTCACAGCATTGTGGCCCAGTTGGTCCTCTAGACACAGGAGAGAGGTTTTGGGGAGACCAGCCATGGCTGCTGATGGGCTTTAAGAGAGACAGCCCATTCCACCGTGACCCTAAAGGTATTCTGTTGGGCATTATTGAATTGTAAATCACAGAATTAAATCAGGTTTCAGACCCAGTAGACCGAGATTGGGAAAGGTAACCACATGGCCCTGCCCTTATGTAAGAACTCACTTCTTAATAAGTTCCAGATGGTCAAAAGTCTTCCGTGTCCCTCCTCTTCTCTGGGAAAACTTCTTTCCCAGCCCTTTCTGCACAGTGGGTGTTGAAGTTCTGCAGACAACCCTGAATACTATCATGCCTGAAGTCAGGTTCCTGGCTGTATTCCAGGAGACAAGGTATTTGTCATCAAAAAGTAACAAGTCAGATATTTTTGCTTTAGCCATTTCCTGACTGAGAAAACTAGGGTCTCCTAGATGGATATAGAAGAAGTTAAAGAAGCAGGGGCAGCAAGTGAATCTATATGCCTTCCTTAGAAAGTAGGAAGTGGGGGGTCGGATGTGGCTCAACTGGCTGGGCATCCGTCTCCCATATGGAGGGACCCGGGTTCGATCCCCGGGACCTCCCAGTAAAAATAAATAAATAAATAAATAAAAATAAAGCCTATGTATTTAAAAAAAAAAAAAAAGAAAGTAGGAAGGGGAAGATATACTTATTTTGACTTCCTCTCCATGGGTGTTTTTAGGCAAGTAAAAGCTGCCTTTTAAAGAATTCATTGATTTTTGTCCTTTTTTGTACTTGAATCCACTTCTACTTTATCTTTAGGGAAGTTAATTGAGGTGTTAACCATAACCAAAGAAGTCAACCATAACCACTTCTAACTATTTAAAAAATCTGAAACCAAGGCAGTTTGCCTAGATATGAAGAATAATTCCCTCTGAATTCTTTAAATCTGTGCTATCCGGTACAGTAGCCACTAGCTACATATGGTTCATGTAAACTGCTCTCAATTGAGATGTGTTGTATGTACGCATCAGATTTCAAAGACAGTATGAAAAAAAAAAAGAACATAAAATATCTTAATTTTTTACACTGACTACATATTGACATAATAGTTTGGATATATTGAGTTAAACAGAATATATTATTAAAATTAATTTAACCTGTTTTTTACTTTTTAAGTGTAGCTACTAAAAACTTAAAATTACTTATGTGGCTCATGTTATATTTTTATTGGACAGTGCTGATGGCAGTGATTAAAACATGTAATATTAAAAACTGAAAGAGAATTTAATGTAATTTCACACTTGATTCAGCTTTTAGGACCAAAAAGTGATACAAGTATATCAGATTTTACTTTAGACAGCAAGTCTTTTTTTTTTTTATTAAAAATGGGATTTTAAAATGTAAATCATGTCCTGAATGATTTAAATGGCTAGTTAACTTTTTTTTTTTTTTTTTTTTTTTTTTTTTACCGGGAGGTCCCGGGGATCGAACCCGGGTCCCTCCATATGGGAGACGGACGCCCAACCAGTTGAGCCACATCCAACCCCAGCTTTTTTTTTTTAAGATTGATTTATTTACTTTATTTTTTCTTTATCCATCCCCACCCACCCACCCACCCGCACAATGGTTCTATCATCTGTCTTCTCTTTGTTTGCTCGCCTTCTCCAGGAGGCACCGGGTACCAAACCCAGGACCTCCCACATAAGAGGCAAGTGCCCAAAGGCCTGAGCCACATCTGCTCCCCACAGGCTGCAGCGTGTGCTGGCTTGTGGCATCTGCTCATTGTGGCGGGGGCGGCACCTACTTGTCTTCTTTTAGGAGGCACCTGGACCTCCCATGTGATAGGTGGGTGCCCAACTAGTTGAGCCATATCCGCTTCCTGACCAGTTAACTTTTCTTCTCTTTTGGGTAATCTTTATGACAGTGCCTTCTAGCCAAGCGTCACTCTGTAGTTTTGCTTCCCTGCATATATCTTCTCAGTGGAGTATTAATGATCTGTAAGGCAACAAGTTTGTCAAGTAGTTAAGCATACATGGGGAGCTGCATAGCCCTTATAAGCTGCCCTCTATTATATGTCTTTAGTAAATTAAGGTTTATGGTGTTTTGTTTTGTTTTTTAAAGGATATTCCTTGTAGTCTTTAGCTTTTGGAAAGTGTAAGAAGTCTCAAATTATAGGCATATAAGGTCTCAAATTAAATCAGATTTTTGTGGTTATGTTTAATTCTTCTTGGGAAAAATCTGGTTATAGAATGAAATCTTTTAACTTGAATTTCTGTTGATTCCCCAGAAATCAATGACCTTTTCCTGTATTTGATAAATAAAGAACAGGTAGGTTACCTGATGACCCGGGAAGAAAGGCTGAGTCTTAGTTTCATCCTTACAGGTGACATATTTCCTTGAGACACTCCACCTTTTATTTGACAATTAAGTTTTTACCTATTTGTTCATCTCTTCATTCTTCAACAATTATTTATTGAGAGCTTAGTATATGCCAGATATTAAACTATGTGCCAATGATAAAAAGGTTAATAAGTCATGGTTTCTGCCCTCAGGGAAAGAGGCAAGAAAATCTGGTTAAAATATGGTGTAACGGTATATGCATAAGATATTATGGGAATTGGTAGGAGGAGGATCCATTTCTTTTTATAGTTGTTAACTGAAATATAGGCATAGTGTCTTACTAACACCATTTTTTCTTGGACCATGAAAGGTAGTAAAAGACCTCTTGAGAAAAGGAGCTTTTTGTTAACCTTTAACTCTAAACCACTTCTTATTTGGCATGTTTTTTTTGTTGTTGTTGTTGTTGTTGTTTTAAAGATTTTATTTATTTATTCATTTATCCCCCCCTTGCTGCTTGTGCTCGCTGGGTCAGCTAACCACGCCGCGCGGGCAGGCTTGCCTTCACCAGGAGGCCCCGGGAACCGAACCCGGGGCCTCCCGTATGGTAAACGGGAGCCCTACTGATTGAGCCACAGCCGCTTCCCATGGCATGTTTGTATGTGCATTTCTACTTTAAGCAAATACATTGAGTTGTATAATCATTTACTTTATAAAGATTAATATGTTTAATGAAATGAATGAATGGAGAGTTATGTCTTTTTATCTTACTGCTTTCGTATGAATTATCTTTAGTGTTCCTTTCCAATAGAAATCTTCTGGTGCATTAGAACAATTGGATTTACAAAAAATATAATCTAGGGGAGCAGATGTGTCTCAAGGAGTTGAGCGCTTGCTTCCCACATGGGAGGTCCTGGGTTCAGTTCCCCGTGCCTCCTAAAAACAAAAAACAAATAAGCAAAGAAAAAGCCACCTCTGTTCAGTGGTTGATGCCAGCTTCCCACATACAAGGTCCTGGGTTCAATCCCTGGCCCTGGTACCTCAAAAAATAAAAATAAATAAATGTAATCTATATACATTCCATGGGGAAAACATCTATGATAGTAGTTTCTTTCCCTTTTATCTAGTCTCTATTATTGTTTCAGTTTTGATTTTTTTTCTGGGAAATTTCCATTTTCCTTTTTCTTCGTCTACTAAGATCTCCCTTCGTAAGTTTGCTGTGAAATCAAGGAGCTAGATAAAGTGAATGATGTTAGAAACCTAGAACAGTTTGAATCAAAAATCAAAGAACAACCACTAAATCCCTACACAAGAGAGAGAAATTGAGCATCAGAGTAAACTCACCAGATAATCAGATGCCTAGACATCAGCAAAAAATTACAAGCCATACTAAGGAAATGGAAGAAATGGCCCAAGTAAAGGAATATATCAAGCCCCAGGTGAGACACATGATTTTAGACAACTAATCAATGAGGTTCATACAAATATCCTAAATCAAATCAGCGAGTTTAAAGCCAATATGGTTAAAGAGATAAGGGACATCAAGAACACACTAGGCAAACAAAGAATTTGAAAACCTGAATAGAAAAATAACAGAACTTATGAGAATGAAAGACACAATAGGTGAGCTAAAAAACACATTAGAGGCAGACTGACTGAAGAGGGCCACAGCTGAAGATTAGTTCTGAACTGGGAGGTGAGGTGAAGTTAGGGCAGTCGTGATTGGCCAATTACAGAAGAAGCAAACCATGTACACTTATTGAAACTGAAATTTCCTCTTAAGTAAAATGGGGACAAGAATCTCTGCACTGTCTCCCTCCCAGGATTATTGGGAAGACTGAATCCGTTAACAGATATGGACTGACTTACATAAAATAATTTTTTTTAAAATAGTGGTTAACCCATTCACCTAGCCTGGAGTTTTTTATCCCTTAGAGCCGACTGATTTAAATGCAGTTGATTCAAATCTACTTATTTTTCTCCCATTGTATGTTTTGAATGGAGCTGAACACCCCATGTGACTCAGGCCTGACCAATTAAAACATTCCATCCCCTGGCTAAATGAATGGCTCAGGAATGGACAAGGGGGTCAAGTCCAGCTCATGAGACTCAGTTTCAGGGCTATTGCTCAAATGTTTGGGAAAGAATTATTCTTTTGCTGGGGCTGACAAGTTGGCAAGATGTAAACTTGCAGCTTCTGTGGCCATCTCACCATTAAGAGGAGAGAAACCGACTGAGAATGAAGCCAACACAGAGAAAAGTAGAGAGCAAAAAAGCTTCCTGCTGGCATCATTGAGTACCTGGATCCAGCCATCTTGAAGGGAGAGATCTGCTGCTATACTTTTCAGTTCTGTGAACAAATTTCTTTTCCTTCAGACACTTTTGAGTTGTGTTTCTGTCACTTGCAACTGAAAAATATTTGCCTAATACAACATGAGATGTGAGGGCAAATTTGAATATAAAAGACTTAGAAAAGTTGGCAGTGAGGAAAGAAGAGAGAGCTGTGAAAGAAGAGAAGGCTATGAAGTTGTGGGAATATTAAGATAGGAGAAACTTCAATACATTTGTAGACAGAAGAGATGGGGGAGGTTGAAGTTATAGAAGAAGAGAGATATTAGCAAGGATGGGCTGAGGGAGGATTTTAAAAGTGGAGGCAAGGTTGAGGACACATTCCCCTAAGGGACTCAGTTGCTCAAAATGAGAACCAGGGTGGGAACACATTCCCCTAAGGGACTCAGTTGCTCAAAATGAGAACCAGAAGAGAGGGAAGAGATTTAGAACTTCCAGGGGGAAGGCTAGTAGGTAATAGCCAAGAAAGATATAGGAGGATGATTTCATTTTAGACTTTCTGGATGCAGAGTGAGCCCGGCTAACAGTTCTGAGACTCTGAGAGCAAAAGAGTACAGGGAGTAAAGTTCTGGAATTGGAATTGGAAAGGAGTCTGGCTAGGGCCTCTGGGGCAGGAGAGACCTGGAGAGAGAATAGTGGTGACGGGAGCTCCTGGCCTGGGTGGGATGGGAGGGACGGGGAGTGAGAAGTACTGGGTGGTCAGTTAGGGAAGAGCCTTGGACTCTAGAGGAGGCAGAGATCAGGCCTGTGTCAGCATACTCTCAGAGCCAAAGGGGCTACAGAGTTGTTTCTGAAGGGTCCTGGATGAGAAATTAAGACACAGCCCCTACCCTCTAAAGCCAGAAAAGGATCTTATCCAGGAGAAGGGCAGTGAGAAATTACTGTAAGTGATGGTGAAGCTGGGATGGGGTCTGGTGAGGGATTAGGGCATTGAAAAGTAAGCAAAAAACTGAAAAGACATAAGGGAGGCTAGATCACACTTATTTGGGAGGTCCTGAGGAAGCTTTGTAGAGGAGATAATTACTTGCTCAGTGTCTATGTCTCTGACTTGACCTTTAGGTGAGGGCAGGGACTATGTCTATCTTGGTCACGTTTGTATGCTCAGGGCCTAGGACTAGGTCTGGCACATAGCAGGTGCTCAATAAACATTTGTTGATGGAATTAACATTTGAGATGGATCTCAGGGGAGGAGGACTGTGAAAGAGATGGGATGGAGGGGAAGAGAGAAGACTCTAGACAGAGGATGGTACTGTGCTTGGGGAAGTGATTTGCCTTGATGATATTAGAATCAGGAGAGCAGATGGATAAGGCTGAGAAAATGTGTGTTGGAGCCAGATCCTGGAGGATCTGCATACAAAGATGAGGACTTTTCCTTAATTGCAGAGGCTGTGAAGAGCCTTTGAAGGACTTTAAGCAGGCAGTGACTTGGTCAGCACCCTTTTTTAGAAGAGATTCCTGGCAGCTCATGCAGTGTAAGCATAGGGGAGGGTTCTGAAAGCAGAGAAGATAGTTAGGAAGGACACTGATGCAGTGGTTCAGAAGAGAGATGAGGATTGCCAAGGATGATATTCTAGGAAACAGAGCAGTGGGCCCAAGTGGGAGGAAAATAATGAAGGTCATATACACAGTACTTGGTAAGTGATAACATAAAGGAGACAGGGAGAAAGGAGAGTCAAACATGACAAAATTTATAGCTCGGAAAATCATGAACAAAAATAGCCCCAACAGGTAAAGCAGGTTGAGTGAGATGGGGTGGGAGATGAGGCAAATGAAGAGTTCATTGTGAACCTATTGAGCATTACGGACCTGTAGAATATTCAGGAGATGTTTAACTATTATTGGGAATCTAAGTCTGAAGTTCTGGAGAGAGGCGGTTCTACCAGCAATGGTGGACAAGGTTGTTTAGCAGCTTTTCTGCTGAAATCAAATATGAGGGCTGTTCAGTATAGTTTAAATTTTTTAAAAGCATCAGGGGACTACCAAGGCAGTAAGAAATTGTGGGCCCAATTTCTAACAGAGTTGGGGAGCAGAAGAAGGGAGCCAAGAAAAATGGGTCTACCATTTGGAGCCACTTTTCTTCTCAAGGAGATTGTTAGTTCTAAAAATGGAGGCTGAGAAGCTAGGTAGAGATTTAAACAAACAAGGCTGGGGGTAAAGGGGTAAATAGGAGTTGAGGGCTTAACAAGAAGGAGGGGCCCTAATAACCATACCAGGTTTTTTGTTGGGACCTTGAAGGGCTACACACTAGGAGTAAAGGTGAAAATAGACTAAAGCCAAACTTTGAATAATATAAATCCTTGATTGGATTGAAATTATACAGGCTTTCTAGTGCCCTTAGTCTTGCTGCCTGCCAAAAGCAAAAGTAAGCCCTCTCTCATAGGAAGATTTCATTCAAAAATAACTAAAATAATAAATACTTTTTAAAATAACAAAACATGACTGAAAATCAAGAAACAGAACATACACTAGTAACATACCCCAGGGAATTCAGATAATGGAATCATCAGACTTGGACTTTAAAATAACTATAATTAATGAGTTCAAGGAATTAAAATAGAGAATTTTAACAGTTTGAAATTCTGAGAACTTAAATTCAGAATCTGATATTGAAAATGTAATGGATAAGTTTAACAGTGGGTTAAAAGAGAATTAGTGAGCATAAAATATCTACAATAAAACAAAATAAAAACAATGGAAAACAAAGAAAAAAGCATACAATATATATAGTATATGAGGAATAGATTCCACACATGTAATTTTAGCCAGGAGAGAAGAGAAAGAATGGAGTAGAGCAATGTTTGAAGAGAAAATGACTGAGAATATCCCAAAATTGATTAAAGAAATCAAGCCACAGATTCAAGAATCACCATGAATTCCATGCAGGATAAAAATAAAGAACTTCATATCTAGAAATCTTAGTAACACTGTGAAAAAAAAAAAAAGAAAGAAAGAAAGAAAGAAAATGAGGAAATCCTACAAGTAGTCAACAAAAAACCTTATAACCTTCATAGGAGCAATTATAAGACTAACATCTGGATTCTCGATGGAAAATCAAGTGAAATATGGTAGTTATCTATACTTGGGGAGAAATAAAACCCATGGAAGAAGATAAAATTGCCTAAGACTTGGGTAACACCAAAATGTAAGGGGATAAATAAATAAATAAATAAATGTATTGAGATCTGCCAAAAGAAAAAAAAAAAAAAAGTAAGGGGAAGGCAGAAGAAGAGGAGCCCATGGAGGAGGCAGGAATATAGCAAACTATGAAAGAATGTCACAAGGGAAAAGATTCTATCAGTCATCTGGGTAATTTGTGTAAAATATCCGGGCTCTACTTCCTTAGATTCTGATGCTGTCAGTTTGGGTGAGGGACCTGGCCTAGTGTAGCAGATACAGATTTTCAGTTCGCAAACTTGAGTGTGCAAAGAAGATAATCTATTTTTTTTTATATATAGCCAAACAATTTCTAGCTTAAGCCTCAATCCCATTTGATAGCAGAAAATTAAATCTAGGTCAACTCAAACATGTAATATTTTCAGATTAAATAAACCTGGGTCAATTCAGGAAGAAAAAAAAAAACACCACATTAGAGGCATACAACTGCAGACTTGAAATGATAGAAGAAAGAAGTAATGCAGAAGACAGAACAGCTAAAATGGAAGAGAGTGAAGAACTTAGAAAAGAATGCATGAAATTGAGCAGGGACTCAGGTAGTTAATGGTAACCTGAAGTGCAACAGTATATATGTCATGGAGTTCCAGAAGGAGAAGAGAAGGGAAAAGGGGCAGAAGGAGTATTTGAGGAAGTAATGGCTGAAAATTTCCCAGCTCTCATGAAAGAAATGAATTTACATGTCCACACACACAAAGTACCCCAATCAGAATATATCCAAATGGACCTACTCTAAGACACATACTACTTAGAATGTCAAATGCCAAAGATAAATAGAAAATTCTGAGAGCAGCAAGGGAGAAGCAAACATCACATGCAAGGGACACCCAGTAAGAGTGCAGATTTCTCATCAGAAACCATGGAAGCAAGAGGACAGTGGTATGATAAAATTATGATACTGAAAGAAAAATTTCCAGCCGAGAATTCTTTATCTGGCAAAATTGTTCTTCACATCTGAAGGGGAGCTTAAAATATTCACAAACAAACAGAAACTAAGAGTTTGTAAAAAAGAATCTGCTACCTGGGGAGGAAATCAGGGGGGAAATTCCATTTTCAATAGCAACAAAAAGACTCCAATACCTAGGAGTTAATTTAACCAAAGAAGTACAGGACCTATATGCAGAAAACTACAAAACAATGCTAAAAGAAATTTTAAAAGACCTAAACAAATGGAAAGACATTCCTGGTTCATGGATTGGAAGAATAAATATTGTGAAGATGTCAATCTTTTTTTTTTTTAAGATTTTATTTAGGGAAGCGGCTGTGGCTCAATCAGTGGGGCTCCCGTTTACCATATGGGAGGCCCCGGGTTCGGTTCCCGGGGCCTCCTGGTGAAGGCAGACCCGCCCGCACAGCGTGGTTAGCTGACCCAGCAAGCACAAGCAGCAAGGGGGGGATAAATGAATAAATAAATAAAATCTTAAAAAATAAATAAAT
>JAKSZT010053896.1:2449143-2477521 GCA_026826555.1 Tolypeutes matacus
GACAAATACTGTATGAATGCATTACTATGAACCAAATATATTGTGTAACATATTGTTTGATCCAAAAAAAAATTTATATGTCTTCATTACATTTAATTGAGAAATGTATATGTTTATTCATCTGTGTTTACTTTTTAGTTTTTAATGTTTATATTTTTCATTATTAAATGTACAAAATAAAGTTAAAAAAAAAAAAAAAGACTGCCTTCAAAAAAAAAAAAAAAAAAATAGAGGCTGACAGAATGGATTAAAAAACACAAGTCATCCATATGCTGCCTGCACGAGACTCACCTTAGACCCAGGTATAGAAACCAGCTGAAAGTGAAAGGTTGGAAAAAGATACTCCATGCAAACAGTAGCCAAAAAAGAGCAGGGGTAGCTATACTAATACCAGACAAAACAGACTTTAAATGCAAGAAACTTACAAGAAATACAGAAACCCATTATATATTAATAAAAGGGACAATCTGCCAGGAAGAAATAACAGTCATAAATATCTATGTACCTAACCAGGGTGCCCCAAAAGACATGAGGCAAACTCTGGCAAAACTGAAGGGAGAAACAGACATTTCTACAATAATAGTTGGAGACTTCAACACCCCACTCACATCATTAGATAGCTCAACTGGACAGAAGATCAACAAGGAAACAGAACTTGAACAATATGGTAAATGAGTTAGGCTTAACAGACATATACAGAACATTTCATCCCAAACCAGCAGGTTATACATTTTTCTCAAGTGCTCATGGATCTTTCTCCAGGATAGACCACATGAAAGAGAGAAGATGCAAATAAATAAAATCAGGAATGAAACGGGAAGTTAAGACTGACCCCACAGAAATTAAAGGGATCATAAAAGGATATTATAAGAAACTTTATACCAATGAACTAGACAGCCTAAATAAAATGGACAGTGCCTAGAAATGCACAAACAACCTACACTGATTCTACAAGAAATACAAGAACTTAACAGACCTATCACCTTTAAAGAGATTGAATCAGTCATCAAAAATCTCCCAACAGAGGCCCCGGGTTTGGTTCCCGGGGCCTCCTGGTGAAGGCAGGCCCGCCCGCACGGCGTGGTTGGCTGACCCGGCAAGCACAAGCAGCAAGGGGGGGATAAATGAATAAATAAATAAAATCTTAAAAAAAAAAAAAAAAATCTCCCAACAGAGGAAAGTCCAGGACCTATGGCTTCACAGGTGAATTCTACCCAGCATTTTGAGAATAACTAATACCAATCCTTTTTAAACACTTCCAAAAAATTGAAGAGGAGGGAAAATTACCCAGCACATTTTATGAAGCCAACATCACCCTAACACCAAAGCCAGATAAAGATACTACAAAAAAAAAAGAAAGAAAAAGAAAATTACAGACCAATCTCTCTAATGAATATAGAGGTAAAAATTCTCAACAAAATACTTGGAAATAGAATCCAACAGCATATCAAAAGAATTCTACACCATGACCAAGTGAAACTTATCCCTGGTATGCTAGGGTGATTCACATGAGAAAATCAATTAATGTAATACACCACATTAACAAATTGAAGGAAAGAAACCCATATGAACATCTAAATCTATGCATAAAAGGCATTTGACAAAATCCTGCATCCTTTCTTAATAAAAACACTTCCTTAACTTTATATATAAAGGCCATATATGAAAATCCCACGGCCAACATTGTACTCAATAGAGAAAGGTTGAAAGCTTTCCCTCTAAGAACAGGATCAAGACAAGAATGCGCACTGTCACCTCTGTTATTCAATATTGTGCTAGAATTTCTAGCTAGAGCAATTAGATGAGGGGAAAAAAAAATTGAAGGCATCCAAATAGGAAAAGAGGAAGTAAAACTTTCACTGTTTGTGGATGGCATGGTCCTATATTTAGAAAATTCTGAAAAGTCTACAACAAAGCTACTTGAGCTAATAAATGAGTTCAGCAAAGTGGCAGGATACAAGATCAACACACAAAAATCAGTAATGTTTTTGTACACTAGTATTGAACAATCTGAGGAGGAAATCGAGGAAATTCCAGTTACAATAGCAACAAAAAGACTCAAATACGTAGGAATCAATTTAACCAAAGAAGTACAGGACCTATATGCAGAAAAAAGAAAAACTACAAAACAATGCTAAAAGAAATCAATGAAGACCTAAACAAATGGAAAGACATCCTGTGTTCATGGATTAGAAGACTAAATATCGTGAAGATATCAATCCTATCCAAACTGATTTATAGATTCAATGTTATACTGATCAAAATTCCAACAGCCTTTTACAGAAACAGAAAAGGCAATTACCAAATTCATTTGGAAGGGAAAGTGCGCCCTAATAGCCAAAATCATTCTAAGACAGAATTTCATTGCCTGACCGTGGAACATATTGCAAAGCTACAGTGGTCAAAACAACATCGTACTGGGAAGCGGCTGTGGCTCAATCGGTGGGGCTCCCGTTTGCCATGTGGGAGGCCCCAGGTTCGGTTCCTGGGGCCTCCTGGTGGGGGCGGGGCCCCCCCCGGGCGGCGTGGTTGGCTTACCTGGCGGGTGCGGGCAGCGGGGGGGGGGGGGGGGGGGATAAAAAAATAAAAAAAATCTTTAAAAAAAAAAAAAAACAACAACATCGTACTGGCATAAAGATAGACACATTGATCAGTGGAATAGAATTGAGAGACCAGAAGGGAACTCACACCTCTACGGTCAACTGGTTGTTGACAAACCTACCAAGTCCATGTTAATGGGAAAAAACAGTCTCTTCAACAAATGGTGCTGGGAGAACTGGATATCCATAACCAAAAGAATGAAAGAGGACCTCTATCTTACTCCTTATACAAGAATCAACTCAAAATGTACCAAAGACCTAAATATAAAAGCCAGGACCTAAAACTACTAGAAGAAAATGTAGGGAAACATATTAAAGACCTTCTGGTTGGCGGTGGTTTCTTGGATCTTACACCCAAAGCATATGCAACAAAAGGAAAAATAGATAAATGGGAACTCCTTAAAATTAAACACTTTTACATCTCACAGGACTTTGTCAAAAGGGTGAAAAGCAGCTGACTCAATGGGGGGAAATATTTGGAAATCACATAGCCAATAAGGGTTTAATATCCATGATACATAAAGAGATGTTACAACTCAAGAATAAAAAGACAAACGATCCAATTTAAAAATGGGCAAAAGACTTGAGTAGACATTTGTCCAAAGAAAGAATACAGATGGCAAAAAAACACATGAAAAAATGTTCAACATCACTAGAATTAGGGAAATGAAAATCAAAACAGCAATGAGATAGCATTTCACACATATTAGAATGGTCAATATTAAAAGGTCAGAAAACTACCTGTGTTGGAGAGGATGCAGAGACAAATGCTTATTCACTGTTGGTGGGAATGTAAAATGGTACAGCCATTGTGAAGCTATTTGGCAGTTCCTAAGGAAGTTGAATATAGAAGTTAAATATAGATTTGTACATACCCAGAAGAACTGAGCAGTGACACGAACAGACATCTGCATACCGATGTTATTCTCAGTTGCTAAAAGATAGAAGCAACCCAGATGTCCATCAACCAATGAATGAATAAACAAGCTGTGGTTTGTACACACAATGGAATATTATATAGCTGTAATAAGAAATGAAGTTGTGAAAAATATGACAACATGAATGAACCTCAGTGTTGAGTGAAGCACGCCATACACAAAGGACAAACACTGTATGGTTGCACTATTATGAATTAAATATATTGCGTAAACTCAAGTTAATAATTATAATATAGTTCACCAGAAAATAGAATGAGGTTAGAGAATGGAAAGCTGAGGGTTAACTTGTACATAATTGGTAAAAAGGTTGTACATCAATCTTTGGAAATGAATAGAAATGGTGAAACCACATTATAGTATTTGTAACCAGCAGTGCTGTTATATGGGTATGACAGTGGTTGAAAGGGAAAGCCTAAGGACATGTGTATTACTAGAAGGAAAGCTAAAAAAAGTAACATGGGAGTGTATAACATAGTGAAACCTCATGTGAAATATGAATATGGGTAATATTGCATATATGACTGTTTTTACAAAATATAAATACAAATAAACTATAAAGATGGAACCAGAATAGCAGCTGTGTATGGCAGAAGCATAGAGATTGAAAGGTGAAGAGTTTTTCTGTTTATTTTTTTTTTATTATTATTATAATTGGAAAAATGAAAATGTTCTATTAATGATTGCAGTGATGAACACACAACTATCTGATTATACCAAATGCCATTAATTGTACACTTTGGATAGATTGTATGCTTTATTAATATGTATCAATAAAATTGATTTGTTTAAGCAAAACATTTAGTGAGAAGATTAGTATTGATTTTCCATTTTTGCAAATCTCTTTAATGTCTGGCTTAATAGATTCCCCTATCTGGCTTCCACATTCAGTCTCTTGTAATAACATTGTTTTGATTGAAGTGTATTAAGAACAGATCTCACTGAGTTGTCACAGAAAAGTGGTATTTTAATAGTCCTTTCAGATAATTTTATATTCTTTGATACTATATCTTATATTAAATCCATTGGTCTATCTTGCACTTTGAATGTACTGGTCATTTGGAAAATACTGGTTGACTGAATTATGCATATCTTCCAAATGTTGATATATTTCATTACATAATATTTAAAAATCATATGAGTTAATCTTATTGTAACCGATCTCATCAGAAAAGCCTTACAGTATTGGAAATTTGTCAAGCTCAACAACAGATATGTTTTCTAAAATTCCAATTTTTCTCTTGAAAGCTTGACTTTTATCATTGGTAACAAATGTTGCCAGTTGTTTTTCTTGAAGTGACATGCTCGCTTCATTCATTTTCGAGAAAATGTTTGCTGAATACCCAAATCTGAATAACCTTTAGTCTTCCTTTCAGGAAAAAAGTGATATTCCATGAAAAGTGACTTGGTTGAGCTCACAACTCCAAACAGTAGCACAAGTGTTTTTCCTCAAGATAACCATATACTTGGTATGCAGCAGAACTGTGTTATGTGTACTTCCCATTTCAGCACAATATATTTTTAAAATGTACCCAAGGATTGAAATTTAATAAAATTAATAATTTGTATGCTTCGTCAAGGACATGCTTTTTAAAAATGTTTATTGTGGTAACATATATATAAAACATAAAATTTCCCCTTTTAACCCTTTTTAAGTATACAATCATTGGCATTAATTGCATTCACAATGTTGTGCTACCATCACCACCATCCATCACTAAAACTTTTTTATCACCCAAAACAGAAATTCTGTACCCATTAAGCAATAATTCCCCATTCCTCTGGTTCCCTGGAGCCTCTCATCAAGGCCATTCTTAAGTGAAACTGATGGCTTCTTTTTTTGTTGTTGTTTTTTTTTGTGTGTGTGTGTGTTTTTAATGGAGGGGCTTAGTAGTGAATAATACAATATTCTCCTATTACAGTTTGGTACCACTGCCTTGATTTATGTGAAGGTGCCATAAGTTTTCCCGCCATTGAGATGCACCATCTTTGCAAATGTCATTATAGTAAAAGACAAATAACTTCGTAATATCATGGAAATAGTTATCCCCTTGAGAGTGTCATAGGGACCCTCATGGGTCCATAGACCATACTTTGAGAACCTCTGATATAACTGCATGAGATCACCCATGATGAGGATACAGAATTTTTTTTAAGATTTATTTTCTCTATTTCCCCACCCCCACCCCCATTGTTTGCACTCGCTGTCTACTCTCTGTGTCTGTTTGCTGTGTACTCTCTGTGTCTGCTTGTCTTTTCTTTAGGAGGCACCAGGAACCAAACCCGGGACCTCCCATGTGGGAGAGAGGCACTCAATCGCTTGAACCACCTCAGCTCCCTGCTTTGTTATGTCTCTCATTGTCTTTCCTCTTTGTGTCTCCTTGTTACATCATCTTGTTGCGTTAGCTTGCTGCACCTGCCCATCACGCCAGCTCGCTGTGTTGCTCGTCTTCTCCAAGAGAAACCAGGAACTGAACCAAGGACCTCCCATGTGGTAGGCGGGAACTCAATTATTTGAGCCACATCCGCTTCCCAGGGATATAGATTAATAAAAGAACCACATAGAATCCTAAGGAAACACCATATTTTAAGAAAAGTCAGAGGAAAGGGCACCCAAAAGGGGATAGAAGTACAATAACCATACAGTATTTGATAATATCAATAGTTAGCATTTAATAAGTGCTTACCATGTCCCAGGCACTGTTCTAAGTACTAAACATTGAATCCTCATATTAACTTACTAGGTAAATAGGTACTATTGTTTTCCTCATTTTATAGGTAAGAAAACTGGAGCACAGAGAAAGTAACTTGTCCAAGGTCACCCAGCTGGGAGTACATATCAGGCAGTCTGGGTTCTACTGCCAGAGAGGTAGGGAGAGGAAACAAGAAGAGTGTGGCAATGAGGAATCCAAGAGGGAGGGCATGTTCAGTAATGTTGAAGAGAAGTCAAGTACGATAAAGGACTGAAAAGCACAAAGAGATTGTTGACAACTTTGGTGGAGTGTAGGGTCAGATGCCAGATGAGAGAAGGAGGCAAGAGGGCTGAGGAGTGAGTGGGAGTTGGAAGGGAAATCATGAGGATACAATGTTTTTTAAGAACTTTAATTGTGAGGTAGGAAAGAGCCAGAGGATGCTAGGGACAAAGGAAAGCTGCTTTAAGGTGGAAAAACTTGAGTATGTTTATGGTCTGATGATAAGAAACAAACACATGATGTAGAGAGTGAGGCTGAAGAAAATAGAAGAATGGTGGAATAGAGTGAAATTTCCAGTCAGTAAGGGAATGAGTCTAAAACACAGGGAGATTAGTTTTAGATAGAGTGGTTATATAATACAGGAAGTTGAGGCCACTCCCTTCTCAGCCAAGCTTCTTGAGAGTCTTGGCTATTTCCATTTCTTTCCTCCTCCTCTATCTCTCTTTTAGGGTCTCCATTTTACTGGCATTTTTTCCGTAGTAGTTACCACAGATCTCCAAATTGCCATATCTAGTGTATACTTCAGTTCTTACTGCTTCATTTGATACTATTGACCACACCTTCCTTCTAGAAACTTTCTTCTAGAAGTTAAAATTTAAATTTTCTCAGCATCTCTTGGGTCCATATCTTTTCTTTTCCATTTCTAAAGCCTTAGTTCAGGGAAGCGGCTGTGGCTCAATCAGTGGGGCTCCCATTTACCATATGGGAGGCCCCGGGTTCGGTTCCCGGGGCCTCCTGGTGAGGGCAGGCCCGCCCGCGCAGCGTGGTTGGCTGACCCAGCAGGCACGGGCAGCAAGGGGGGGATAAATGAATAAATAAATAAAATCTTAAAAATAAATAAATAAATAAACAAATAAATAAATAAAGCCTTAGTTCAGTGCTTTATCACTTGTAGCATGGGTTTTTACAATAGCCTTTTAGTTGATTGCCCTCCTTTATTAATAAACAGAACCAGTCATGGCTTTTTCCAGGCTTAAAGCCTTTCATTGGCTCTCCATCAACTATAGGATAAAGCTCAAGTTTCTTAGCATAATATATAAGGTATCTATGGTTTGGTCCCTAACTACCTCTATAGTTTTTTCTCCTCTCACTGTCCCTACCATCTCCACCGCACTTACACTGTGCAGTTCTCTAAGCACATCTTGTTTTTTCTCTCTCCACTTTTGTAATGCTGTTCCTCTGCCTGAATGCCCTTTCTCTTTACTTTCCCCTTCTTCCTTCGCCATATAGAAGCCACTCAAATAAATGTTGAATGACTTTGGAACATAGTTATAAGGGGAAAGAACTTTCTGAATCTCTTTCCTTTGGGACTCTGCATTTTGCCTCTTTGGGGCATATGTCTCAGAGGAGGGTCTGTAAATGCTACTTTTATACCTAAGAATTAAATTCTCTAAGCAGACTTTACTGGGCCCTGAGAATCTTTAAACATCTCAGCTTTCTTCTCGTATGTGTATATGTATTGGGGAAGGGAGAGGGGTTTGGGGGTGAGGTGGGAAACATTTAGGTTCAGATAATTCAGTTATTCAATACTCTTCACTTAATGATAGACCATCCTCATGAGTCTGTATGAGGCCTTTCTCTTTTGTTTTTTAAAGCAATATTGTTGAGATATATTCAAATACCATACAATCCATCCAAAGGGTACAATCAGTGGCTTTTAGTATAATCACAGAGTTGTGCAAAATTCATCACCACAATCAATTTTAGAACATTTTCATTACTCCAAAAAGAAAAATCCCTACCCCCTTAGCAGTCACCTCTCAATCCCTCCATCCTTCCCCAGTTATATGTAACTGCTTATCTGATTCCATCTCTAAGTTTATTTATATTTACATTTTAAATAAATGGAATCAATATGTAGTACTTTGTGTCTGGTTTCTTTCACTTAATGTTTTTTTTAGTTATTGTAATTTTTTAAAATTAGAGAAATTGTAGGTTTACAGAAAAGTCATGTAAAAAATACAACATTCCAAGAGCAACACAAAAAGAAATACAAAAAAAATACATTCTCATATACCCCCCTATTATTATTATTATTATTATTACTTTTTTTTTTTTTTTTTTTATTCATTTATCCCCCCCTTGCTGCTTGTGCTCGCTGGGTCAGCTAACCACGCCGTGCGGGCGGGCTTGCCTTCACCAGGAGGCCCCTGGAACCGAACCCGGGGCCTCCCATATGGTAAACGGGAGCCCTACTGATTGAGCCACAGCCGCTTCCCTGCCCCCCTATTATTGACACTTCGCACTATTGTGGTACCTTTGTTACAAGTGATGATAGAATATTAAAATATTATTGTTAATTATAGTCCATAGTTTACATTAGGTGTATTTTTCCCCATATACCTCCCTATTATTATTATTATTATTATTATTATTATTATTTTTTTTTTTTTTTTACTGGGAGGTCCTGGGGATCGAACCCGGGTCCCTCCATATGGGAGACGGACGCCCAGCCAGTTGAACCACATCCGACCCCGACCTCCCTATTATTAATGTCCTGTAGTAGTGTTGGACATTTGTTATAATTCATGAAAGAACATTCTTATATTTGTACTATTAACCACAGTCCATCTTCTACAATAGGGTTCACTGTTACACAATCCCATTTTTTATCTTCTAACTTTCCTTCTAGTGACATACACAACTCAAAACTTCCCCTTTCAGCCACATTCACAAACATAATTCAACACTGTTAATTAGTCACAATAATGTGCTACCATCACCACCATTTTCAAACATTTATAATCAACCTAAATAGAAATTCTGCACAAATTAAGCATCAGCCCCCCCGCCCCCGTTCTCTACCCCCATTCTATCCCCTGGTAACCTATATGCTAAATTCTAACTATGAGTTTGCTTATTTTAATTAGTTCATATCAGTGAGATCATAGAATATTTGTCTTTTGTGTTGACTTTTTTCACTCAACCTAATGTCTTCAAGGTTCACCCATATTGTCTCATGCATCAGGACTTCATTTCCTTCCTTCAGCTGAATAATAGTCCATCATATGTATATACTACATTTTGTCCATTTCATCGGTTGATAAACACTTGGCTTGCATCCATCTTTTGACAATTGAGAATATCGCCACTGTGAACATAGGTGTGCAAATATCTGTTCAAGTCCCTGCTTTCAGTTCTGGGTATATACCTAGCAGTGGGATTGCCAGATCTTATAGCAGTTGTTTACTTAGCTTCCTGAGAAATTGCCAAACTGTCTTCCACAGCAAGGCCTTTCTCTTTTTATTGTATCTTCCCCCTCTTCATTCTGTTCCTTGTTTCAATTTCCTTGAATGGTTATTGGTCTTTTTGTATCTCTTCTGGCACTTGATATTTTTCCAGAAATTGAGCTAAGTCAGTGCTTCCCAACCTGATGATGTTGCTGCACAGTGGGGTATATGAAGCCAGAGACTACAGGATTTTGGCTGTCCCAGCCCCATGGACCATTCTGAGAGCTAAGATCCATGTCTCAGCATAAGTATACCCCGTTTGTGCTACTTGTTATGAAACACCAGTTGAGAAGCTTGATCTAGACTTTCAAATTTATTTGTGTATAGTTCATATCCATCAATTATGTTGCAATAAATCACAGAAAAAGAATTGTTAGCACAGCTTCTCCTGTCTTTGGTACAAAAAGGCAAAGCAGTAGGCAATTTCATCTTAATTGACCCAGGCTTACGTCAGCTGCTGCTATGTTTCTGGAAGGCAGGAAGAGGGCAGAATGAAATGATCTCTACAAAGCAGGACAGATATATCACAATCAAGTTGGGCACTAGACTCATGTTCCTGGAGGGGCAGGTGGAAAGGAGGAGCTTACCGTTAGAGACCTCTAAATGCTTACTCTTTCTGACCTGCAGGCAAAGGGAAGTCTGATCTGATAAGGTATTCTAAAACTTGAGCAGCAAATTGATCCTAGAGAGGACAGAAAAATCACAGGATAAGTTTGATTTCTCACTATCATCCAGACAGCAGTTTTCAAACTGATCTCAGGACTCCTTTACACTCTTAAAATTATCACTATCTTAAAGAGTTTTTGTTTATGTGGATAATATATATCAATATTTACTGTTTTAGAAATTAAAATAATTTTAATTTATAATATATATTTACTAATTCATTTTAAAATAATAAACCAATTATATGTTAATATAACTAACATTTTTATGGCAAATAACAAATAAATTAGTGAAAAGAGTAGCATTATTTAAAATTTTTGAAAATCTCTTTAAGGTCTCGCAGCTGTATTCTAATATCAGCTTCTACATTCAGTTTATTGTGATATCTGATGTCTTGTGACCTCTGGACAATTCCACTGTACACTCATGAGAGAATGAGAGAGAAAAAGAATTATGAAATTATGGAATTATTATGAAAATAACTTTGATTTGCAGACCTCCTGAAAGGGTCTCGGACATGCTGGGAATCTCCAGACCATGCTTTTAAAAATGCTGATCTAGCAGAAAGGACGAAGGCTAGGCTTCTTGTCTAGAGTTTTACCAGCCTAGGTACCAATTTCATGGGTTATGCCAAATGCCAAGTGAATAATGTAGAATGAACGTATGCTTAAGCCTGGACTTGCTCAAAATTCTCATTCCACATAATTTCATTCTCTTGATTAAGGTAATTCATTAAGTGCATAACTAAATCTATGTATTTAATTTTTTTTTTTTTTTTTTTACCGGGAGGTCCCAGGGATTGAACCCAGGTCCCTCCATATGGGAGATGGACACCAACCATTTGAGCCACATCCATCCCCCTGTATTTAATTTTTATCATACATTGGAAAAATATTTTCAGATTACATGTGCTAATTTTTGGTTTGGAAAGTACCATCGTAAAGCTTCATGTCACAGCACAAATAGATATAGTAAATATTTGTCAAATAAATAAATGTCCTCAGGGTCTATACAGCTGGAACTGACTGGATGCCATTAGCTTTATATCTTTCACTGAACTTTGTGAACTAATGAGAGCAGGATGTGAGCTGATGACAACTCTAGGGTATTAAGTCCACTCCAAGGTCCAGAGAAACAAAATTATCTTGGCTTCACCCAGATGGGCAGAATACAGACTTGCCTCTAATGGATGAGATACCAGGGAGTACCCAGATTGGAATATGTGTTTCTTGTAAAAATAATATTAGCTACCTTTGAATGAATGTTTACTAAGTATCAAGTACTGGGCTGGGCACCTTTACATGTATTGTGTTATTTCATCTTTTTTTTTTAAAGGAAGTACCAGGGTATTGAACCTGGAACCTCATACATGGAGAGCAAGTGCTCAGCCACTGAGCTACACCTGCTCCCCAAGTTATTTCATCTTTAAAACAGCTATGTGAGATAGACAGTATCCTAATATAGGTGAATAACTTTCACAAGGTCTCAGCTAGTAAAATCTGTCTAGCTCCTGTGCCTGAGCTTTAACCACCAGACTTCCTCTGGATTGAAGAAAAGGCCTGAGCCTGGGGGGTAAGAGTGGAATTGGAAAGGCTCTTTTCTGGTTTTGAATCTCCATACAGTTGTGTGGACAAGAGGAAACTAATGAGGCAAAGAGATGATTGTGTGTTTTACCCCTGAAATGGAGCCAACTCAGTCTGGAGGCTGATCCGTCAAACTGAGCTCCAGTGGACCAAGGTGGGATTGCTAGACCTGTCACTTGGCAATTACTGAGTCACAGAACCTTGGTCAATACAAAAGCAGTATATTATGTGTTCACAAGGAGTTTAAACATGAATTAAGGGTTAGAACATTATTGAGGGGAGTGAATGTGGCTCAAGCAGTTGAGTACCTGCTTCCCACACAGGAGGTCCCGGGTTCAGTTCCTGGTGCCACCTAAAAACAAAAAGCAAACAAATGAAAAACCAACTCAGGGGAGCCAACGTGGCTTAGTGGTTGAGTGTCAGGCTTCCCACATACAAGATCCCGGGTTCAATCCCCAGCCCTGGTACCTCAAAAAAAAAAAAAAAAAAAAAAAGAACATTATTGATACACAAAATAATACATCAGCAAGTGTAAATTTAAGGTATCTACTAGCATTGGCCTTTGAATGGAACTCTTTTTAGTCTTTTTTTTTTTTAACCACCTGTGTGAATGTGGTTCCCTTTTAAGAAGGATAAATAGATTACAGATGTGACTGTTAGCTGACTAAATGTTTCTCTTTGGCTAGGGAATTCTGGTGATAAGGGTAAAAGAAGTTTTCATAGAGAGAGATAATAAACACTTTCTTATTCTCAATCCATCCTTTAGAAATAATAAATTCTGTATTCAAATGAAGATGAAAATAAGTCAAGAGCCACACCATTCTACATATGCCTTTCAGTCATCTTTTTATCAGAGAACCTAAGAGGGCTAAAACTGTTTGACTTATCCTGAAATACAGATGTTTCCAAGACCTGATGCTCACAACACTTGTAGTTCTCTGTCATTTTAATTGCAGTCATTCTAATAGGTATGAAATGATATCTCATTGTAGCTTGGATTTGCATTTCCCTAATAGCCAGTGATGTTGAACTTTTTTTCATGTGTTTTTCACCATTTGTATTTCTTTAGACAAATGTCTATTCAAGTCTTTTATCAGGTCATTTGTCTTTATTGTTGAGTTGTAGGATCTCTTTATATATCATGGCTATTAGATTTCGGATGTGTGATTTCCAAATACTTTCTCTCAGTTGAGTAGGCTGCCTTTTCACCCTTATTTATTTATTTATTTATTTATTTTAAAGATTTTATTTATTTATTCATTTATCCCCCCCTTGCTGCTTGTGCTCGCCGGGTCAGCCAACCACGCCACGCAGGCGGGCCTGCCTTCACCAGGAGGCCCCCGGAACTGAACCCAGGGCCTCCCATATGGTAAACGGGAGCCCTACTGATTGAGCCACAGCCGCTTCCCTTCACCCTTATTTATAGTCCTTTGAGGTGCAAAAGTGTTAAATTTTGAGGTGGTTCCATTTATCTCTTTTTTCTTTTGTTGTTCCTGCTTTGGGTGTAAGGTTTAAGAGACCCCCTCCTACTATAAGGTCTTGTAGATGTTTCCATATGTTATCTTCTAGGAGTTTTATGGTCCTGGCTTTTATGTTTAGGTCTTTTTTTGATTGTGAGTTGATTTTTGTTTAGGAAGTGAGATAGGGGCCCTCTTTCATTCTTTTGGTTATGGATATCCAGTTCTCCCACCACCATTTATTGAAGAGACTATTCTCTCCCAGAAAAGTGGTAGGCTTTGGTAGGTTTATCAAAAATCAGTTGACCATAGAGGTGTGGGTCTATTTCTGAACTCTCAATTTGATTCTGTTGATCAGTGTGTCTGTCTTTATGCCAATCCCATGCTGTTTTGACAACTGTAGCTTTATAATCCACTTCAAGGCCAGGAAGTATGAGTCTTCCAACTTCTCTCTTCTTTTTTAGGATGTTTTTGTCTACTCAGGACCTTTTTCCCTTCCAAATAAATTTGGTAATTGGCTTTTCTATTTCTGTAAAGTAGGACCCAGTAATGGGGTACAGGCCAGTTTCCAAGAGCCTTGGAGAGAGGGCCTGTTAAGGCACCTGCTTTCCTCTATTATTTATTTTATTATTATTTTCCCCTTTTGTGTACTTTTCTGGTCTAATCAAAAGATGGTGCTCTTTGGCAGACCACTCAACTCAAATCCCAGGTGCTAGGGGAGAATGCATTCAGTGTAACTCCTCCAGTGGGTGGGTAAGTGGTGCAGAAGCAAAGTCCTCAGGGCTGGCCAAGCCTCACAAACAAACTTTATTAGAAGCTGTTCTTCCCTTGTCCAGCCACAACCTCCCTCCCTCTGCCTCCTCAGCAACCTGCCCGGGGCATTAAGGAGGGTGTTCAAGAAGGCAGATTATATTTAGCTCCATGCCAGCTCTCAGTGTAAACTTCAGGCCCCACCTGACCTGGAAGTGTGCAACTCCTCCAATGCAGCATACCAAGTTCACTGGCCAAAATCTGAATTTGCTGTAGGCTGTGTCCTTCCCTCTCCCCTTTCTGGGGGAAGAGGACCCCTGCAAGCCCCCCAGTCTACATCTGCTGTAGTCTGCAGCAGACTGCTGCTTGCTCTGAAAGTGGGGGTGCCGAAGGTGGGGAGAGGGACACCCACTCCTGCTTTTGAGACTCCTTTCCTTCATCCCTCCCTCTTCTGGGTGGTGTCTTCCCTTCCCCTGGTGTAATGAGCCCCAGAGCAGCCCTCCAGACAGTCTACCTATCCTCTAGCTAAACTCCTTTTAGATGGTAAAACTGAGACCCAAAAGATTAAGTGACTTGACCCTTTATATAAATTATTAGTGGTAGATCTGGGTCTAGAATTGAGTGATAATAGATCATTTCCTTCTCACTCTTCCTAGATTCCTGATTTTTTCTTCAGGACTCCTGACAGTTCTAAATATTTCCATAATCCTTTGTTTAGGCAGGAAGGTGACCACAAAGCAGGATATCTGTGTTAAGGAAAAGCTCTGTCTCAGTTCTACTTTTCCCTCCAATTAAGATCATCTTACTCTAAGGAAGAATACCATTTATTAAGCACGTACATGTGCCAAGATCTTTCATATAAATCATCTCCTTGAATGCTTGCAACACTCTTGTGATACAGATTGGTATTTCTCACATTTTAATGGGCATATGAACCACCTGGGGATCTCGTTAATCATATACAGATTCTTTTTTTTTTAATCGGGAGGTCCCGGGGATCAAACCCTGGTCCCTCCATATGGTAGACGGACGCCGAACCTCTTGAGCCACATCCGTTTCCCCATATGCAGATTCTAAGCAGGGCTGGGAGGTGCTCACGATACTGCATTTCTAATAACATTCCAGGAAATGCTAATAATATTTTGGTACCTGAGCCATATATTGAGTAGCAAGAATAGTGATAATGAAAAAAAAAAAAAGAATAGTGATAATGTCTTTGTCTCATAGATGGAAAAAAAACTGAGGCTTGGACAGGTTAAATAACTTATCCAAGTTCAAGTAGGTAGTAAGTGGTAGTATGGTGCTTTGATCTAGATCCTTCTGACTGTAAAATTCAATATGTGATCAGAGAAGCCAGGGAAAAATGGAAAGAGGTCACTTCTGAGGTGAGCTAATGGCACAGAATCTAGGATCAAGTCAAAGAGTCATGGTTCTCAGCCCTTTTCTTCTCATCAATCCCCTAATCAAGGCCTCTTCTGCATGCTTAGCAAAACATATTTAGAATTGGCTTTTGGGTTTTCTGCATTACAGGTTTATTGCCAAGCCCTGTGCACTCCATGTTGGCATCCAGGACAGTGGTCCTTATCAGGCCCAACCCAATGCCATCCTTGAAAAGGTGTTCATATCTATTACCAAGGTAAGTGGGCAAGGAAACAGGAAAATTCATGTGAAGCAGTGCCCCATAGAACAGGGAAGGATGAAGAGCAAGTGTTTCCAAGGGTTTTTCACATTTGGGTAGTCCATATAACTATAGATTAAGGGCCAAGGTCCCTAAATAAGTCAAGGTCATGTGCCTTTAGGCACAGCAGCTACCACCGCCACAACCACCACCACCCAGACACACACACAATTTCTTAATTTTTTACCCCCTCCAGCCTGTATCATTACCTAATTGTATAAACAAAATGGGAACAAAACTGATAGCCCTTGCAGTTTGGGTTTTTAATATCTTTTATCTAATATCACTCAGCTTGGGCTGGAGGGAGAAGAGCAAACAAAGAAGTATATAGGTAAACAGTAAAGGTCCTTGATTTGTAAAATGGGATCTCTTCTTACCAAAAATTACTTTCAGATGAAACCCGGCAAGATAAACATCACTTGAGCTACTGTGGTTATAGCACCTTAGCCACTCAGCTAGTCAAAGACATTTAATGAGGGGTTTGAGGGGAAAGGGAATATTCTGATTCTGATCATACATGTGCAGTATCCTGATGAGAAAAGGCTGGATGGCCTGTCAAAGCAACTGGACTGGGATGTCCGAAAAATCCAATGCTGGTTTCGCCATCGGAGGAATCAGGACAAGCCCCCAACGCTCACTAAATTCTGTGAAAGCATGTAGGTGTAAAAAGGGAGGGGGGAATGAGGAAGGGGGGTATAATTGGTCTAAGTTTTTCCATTTGGAAATCACTTCTATTATTAGGACTGCTGTCGCTGGATGTGGAGGGCTGACTCAGTCTACTATTATAGGTAGGAAAGGAGAAAATTAGAAGACTGGCAACCCTTCATTTCTTGGATATGCTTTCCACTAAGCAAGAAATAGTTCCCTTTTGCTCCCCTTTCCCAAATAGATTGGGAGTGAATTCCTCTAACTGCCTTAATATAGGTAGATATACATACCTTTGAACACCTTGATAGAGATAGTACCAGCTTATTCTAAATTGACTTTTGGTGGGGAGCATCCCTTTTCAGGGAAATACTATATTTCATTTCACTGGGATTTTGCTTACTATCTGCTAGAAACAGATATTAAGTAAATTGGTCATTGCCATGCAGAGAAAAACATTAGGCATTATCATCAGGGAGTCTGATGAGGACGAAAAGTTGGATAAGTATCTGATTAAAGCCAGAATATACTTGTAGAAATCTATTTTAAACAGAGCTTGGAAGATGCCTCTATCTTTGGTTTTTTAGGCAACAGTATCTGTCCCTAATCTGGGAACTTACCCTGTCTATCTTGACTTCCTTAGCCTCAGAGACTACCCTTGGGTGGACATTTGTCTAACCTCTACTCTTTCCACACTCAGGTGGAGATTCACTTTTTATTTATGTATATTCTGCTATGGAATTAGATTTCTGTGGTCGGTAAGTCTGAACTTTTTCTGGTCCTATGTTTGGGTTCTAAACATTTCTAGATCTCTAAGGATGATAGTTGAATACCTACAAATGTTTATTTTTCCTTGATTTTTTTTTTCTCTGCAATGCCCATAGTCCAGGTTTATATGCTAAGTAGATTGGCTTCTATCTGGGACCTGACTTCAAATAACCTCATGGCTTTCACTCCTCTAAATGAGGCTAATAACAATAATAGTAATAATTAAATCAGTATAACACTCGATAGTTTACAAAGTACTTGGCAAAACTACTGTTCTTCCATGGAGGAGACAGTTGCAAAAATGGACTCAATAACCTTCTAAAGTGAGTAAGCCACATGTTATTCCCATTTTTCAATTATCAGTTCAGTGTCAGAAGAATTTCAGGCTTTTTGATCCCTGATTCCAGGTTTTTTGTTGTTGTTGTTTTTCATGTACCACACTATTTTCTCTAAAGGATATAATTGAGGTCTCTCTTGAAGAAATAAGGAATAGTTCCTCAATTTTCAAAAATCTGAAAGTTAGAAATGAATTACAATTCATAATAGCATCATATAATCTTAGGTATAGAAAAATCTTAGAAATTATCTAGTATAAATTTCTTTTAGATGGTGAAACTGAGACCCACAAGGTTAAGTGACTTGATACATGAAGCAAAAACTGGCAGAACCAAAAAGGGAAATAGACAAATATAAATCATAGCGGAGATTTTAACATTCTTCTCTCAGTAATTGATCAAATAACTAGACAGAAAGTCACCAAGGGGGTAGAAGATTTGAAAAATACTATCAACCAATGTGACTTAGAGAACACTACTCCAACAGCTGAAGGATACATATAATTTTCAAATGCACATGGAACATCAATCAAGATAGACCATATTCCGGGCCATAAAATAAATCTCACTAAATTTCTGAACTCTTAAAGAATGTGTTATACGACCATAATGGAATTAATTTAGAAATCAGTAACAAATAGATATATTGGAAATATTTGGAAGTTAACACACTTCTCAATAACTCATTGGTCAAAGAATAAATCACAAGAGAAGTTAGAAAATATTTTGAATTGAATGATAATGAATAAACATTTCAAAATTTGTAGAATGCAGCTAAACCATACTTAGAGGGAAATTTGTAGCTTTAGAATTTATATTTATATTCTTTAGGAAAAGAATAATCAATGATCTAGGAGAAAGGGTGTAGCTCAGTGGTTGTGTGCCTGCTTCACACATACGAGGTCCCAGGTTCAATCCCTGGGACCTCCTTAAAAAAAATAAAATAAATGATGTAAATTTCCACTCTAAGATCTGGGAAAAGAAGAGCAAAATAAATCCAAAGTAAAGGAAAGAAATAATAAAAATAAGAGCAGAAATCAGTGAAATAGGCATTAGACAAATAATAAAAAAATAAAGCCAGAGGTTGGTATTTTGAAAGGTTCGATTAAAATCAATAAACTCCTGACAAAACTGATCAAGAAAAAAGGAAAACATAAATTATCAGTATTATAAACAACTTAAAGGCCATAAATTCAGTGACTTGGATGATTGATTCCTTAAAGGACATAATTGAAATTCCATTAGCGGTGATTTCTTTTGGCTTTTGAATCTTTAGCATGTATATCCCTCTCTTGATTGTCAAATGGTATCATTGTCTTCCTGCCTCCCCATTTTTTTATATCCCAAGTGGTGATGTTTCCTAAAACTATCCTAGAGCTCTCCCTGCTAGTATTTACCTCAAAGCATGGTTTTTCTATTTGTAATACCACTTTCTGGTTCAACAAGATAAATCTAGCCATTTTTTGATCCTTTAGAGATCTCTGTACACTGGCAATGAGGATTCCTGCTTCTTCCCCATCTCTTTTGCCCCCAACATAGAGAGAAAGGGATTGTAGAGGGCTGCTATTGGAGCCAGGTGAGAATCCTGCAGGCTGACATGAATTATCTGTTTTCTTTTAGTCGCCTTGGTTCTGGGACACCCGACAGTGCTGGCATAGCTATCCTTATCAGGTAGGATTTGAGCCCTTTGAAGACAAGGGCCTGGTATGTGTGTGAGGCAGGGTGGAAGAGAGTGCATGCCAGTCCATGACAGATGGCACAGTTTCTTGATATTCTTGAGGGATTATGGGCTCAGTCGTTTTGAGTCATATATTCAGGGTGTCTTTTTCTGGAGCCACCATAGCAGTGAAATCCAGTGAGTTTTCGTTCTGGGTTTCACTTTATATTCACCCTAGTTGGGCTGAAAAGAAAAGCAGCTTCTTGGCACTTACTGAAGTACTTTCTGGTTCACGTGTCCCTTTTCTATCAAGGGTGACTCGGTGTCCCCTTAAGAGCATCTTTGTTCTAAGCTATACTAGAAAAATATCAGGACTGCTAAGAGGGCAGAAGAAAAAGCCTAAGAATATTTAATCCCCTGAAAAACATTAATTGCCCAGAATTCTAGACACTTGATTTGATTTTGCCATAGTATGTGTTAACCTTATCTGATCTTGAAAAAATTAGAACTAAAGATACATGTAGAAGAACAGAGGGAGGAGGTTTAAGTCTCCACACCAGTCCAAAATCTGGAGAGGCAGAATGTGTCTAACCATTTTGGCTATTGATCCTCTAAGAAAAAGAAAGTAGCAGAGATGGAATGAATCTCTAGCTGGTGTTCTAACTGCTTCACTCTCTCTTCCAGCCTCTCACCAGTGGGCTTTATTACTATTATATCATGGAATTGGCCTTCTATTGGTCTCTCATGTTTTCTCAGTTTACAGACATTAAAAGAAAGGTAAGGACATTGGCTCCTCAACTCCCTAACTTACTGTATCAACTTTACTAACAGCTTCCATTACTGCCCTTGTGAAATAGTCTCTGCCCTGACTGGAACCACAAAAGAGGGAGAAAGTAGGTTTAATGGTATTATTATGGTCCCAAAAATGAGACTTGAAGTATGTTTGAGACATTCAGGGAACATTTAACCAGGGCAGAAGATGCCCTTTTCCTTATTCTTCTTCAAGGTTCTTACATGTCTGAGACTCAGGAAACTAGTTAGAACTTAGGAATTGCAAGGCCTGATTCCAGAAAAGCTGGATCTGGCCTTTGTTTTGCGTTAGTGACCTTTGCTTTCTCTCTGTTCTTCTTTCTTGGTGGCCCCTCATCCTTACTCAAAGAATGTTAGCTGGAAGGGGTTTTAGACTGCACCTGGATCATTTCTCTTCAGTTCAGATGCATTTTACCTCTTGTATTCAGAAACACTGGCCCTTCCCTGTCCACCCTCCTTATTAAAATTTTATTAAAATCAATACACATATAAAAATATTTTTAATATATGTAGTTATGAAGTATAATAATAGAAGGTATACTCGTGAATCCATCACCCAACTCAAGAACTAGGACATCATTAATAGCATTGTATCTATATGAAGGATATGGAATTTTTATCCATGTATATGTCTGATAACTCGGGTATTTAGAGAGTCCCTCAGATCTAACCTTGGCGTTTTAACCTAAGAGGAAATCAGAGTATTAAATCTGAAAGCAGGAAGTGTTTTCCGTAAGAGGGATTGTTTAGCTAACATGCATTTCTTCTGAAACTTTTTGGAAGGGTTTGCTTTGCTCCTCTACAAACCTCCTCTTTCTGTTAGGTTTCTTTGGTTGAAATTTATTTCATCAAGGCAAAAGGGTCTTAGAATTTCAGACATATCTAAGGCTTGAGTGTCTTACTGCCACCTGGGAAATTGCTCCCAGCATCCATGCTCTATATAACCTGCAACTACCAAAGGAAATTGCTCTTTTCTCTGCTTTGGGCTATATTAACATAGACTGTGGGTCAGTCACTGATGTGGGTTGTGTTGGGTTAAATGCCAGCTTGCTCCCTAAGGGAGAATCTAAGCAGAATGAAACCTCTAAGGGGAGGGGTATGATCCTCAGAGAATAATGTAGAGCCTTGAGTTGGCTAGCATCTTTATGGCCTTGCCTTTACCTGCCTATTCTCTTTCCATTCCTTCTTAGGACTTTCTGATCATGTTTGTGCACCACTTGGCTACCATTGGGCTCATCACTTTTTCCTACATCAACAACATGGCTCGGGTGGGAACTCTGGTCATGTGTCTACATGATGCCTCAGACTTCCTGTTGGAGGTAAGACCTGGTCCCTCTTTCCTCATCATTACTGTCTTTTTCTGCTTCCTTTTTTTTTTTTTTTTCCTTTTTTGCTTTTCAATGCCTTTATTAAGAAATATCAAACATTGATTACAGCTCCACAGTTTTACAAAGTTCAAGTGAAGGGGAATGTAGGGATGCCAGCAAGGTGCATGTTTGAATGCTGTGGTAGCTTGCCAAAGGGGAAACCCTCTAACTCATGTCAACTTCTCTGCTTTAACAGGGGTCCACAACTGTGCCTTTTCCCATTTCCACTCAGCCATAAGCACAGGACCTTAAGTTACTTGAAAGAGTTTCAGGAGTTGATAAATACTTAAATATTTGTCCTTTTATTTTATCATCATCCCTGCCTGAAAAAAGCAGTTTCTAGGAAGCACAACATTTGAGTCCTTTTCACTGCTGTTTGTATTACGTTTCCACAAAGCCTGCTTTAAAAGTTGGAAAACACTGTAAGTCACACATTACCATATTACACATGGAAGAACTCATACACATTGTTATGTTTTTATTTAACATTTAATGAAAAAAGGGGAAATCACTCAACTTCCTATGTGAGAACTGGCTTTATCCCCCACTCAATTATTATCTTCCCTTCTCCAGGCGGCCAAGCTGGCCAATTATGCCAAGTACCAGCGGCTCTGTGACACCTTTTTTGTGATCTTCAGTGCTGTTTTTGTGGTCACTCGTCTAGGAATCTATCCATTCTGGTAGGTGCTAGGGCTGTGGATCTGATACCTTTTGACAGTTTGGGGAACGGAACTCCAAGAACTCTATTGCCTTGCTTTTTTTTTTTTTTTTTTTTACCGGAGGTCCCGGGGATCGAACCTGGGTCCCTCCATATGGGAGACGGACGCCCAACCAGTTGAGCTACATCCGACCCCTGCCTTGCTTTTTCACTGGCCTAGCCTGACCCTTTATGGTCCCTCACAGGACACCAGCTGTCTCCCACAATATTTCCAGCAAGGTTGGGATCCAACGCAACTGGCTCCTATCTTTCCTGATAGATATCTGAGGAACAGCCTTCATTTTGTGCCACAGTAATTCCCTTGCCTTCCTTTGCACTGATCACAAACTTCTCAGGCTCTTCCTGCCTGTGTTCCTGCACTGTATCTGCTTCCCCTACCCTAAACCAACAGACACACCACCCCCTCATGTCTAGACTTGCTACTTTATGTCAAAAAGCCAATGATGGGAAGTGGATGTGGCTCAATCGATAGGGCTCCCGTTTACCATATGGGAGGCCCCGGGTTCGCTTCCCGGGGCCTCCTGGTAAAGGCAAGCCGGCCCGCACAGCTCAGTGAGCTGACACAGCATGACGATGCAACAAAAGAGAGACAAGCAGACACAGAAAAACGCACAGCAAATGGACACAGCGAGCACAAGCAGCAAGGGGGAGATAAAAAAATAAAATAAAATAAATCTTAAAAAAAAAAGGCCAATGACTCTGTGAATTGGAGATGTTGCTTAGTCTGAGGGAATCAGCCACCTACACCCCTATTGCACCTGAGGATTTGAGTAATACCCAGCATTGTGATCTTGCTGCTGTCCTAATATTGTGACACTGTATTTGAAGTGCTTAATGATATGACTTAACCCATCATTTCCTGAGATTCATATATCTTCCCCTGTCCCTAAAAGAAAACTCCATAAGGCTCCCTTTCTGTATTCCTTTCTCACTGTGAATGAATATATCCCTGGAACTTCAACTGATATAAGGGGGGAGGGGGGACACACAGGGCTCTGCTTCCCAGGGAACTCAGCTTTGACTCTAGAATATAACTGTTGGCCTCCCCTTTCTAGGATTCTGAACACGACCCTCTTTGAAAGTTGGGAGATAATCGGGCCCTATCCTTCCTGGTGGCTCTTCAATGGCCTTCTCCTGATCCTACAGGTTTTGCATGTCATCTGGTCCTACCTAATTGCACGAATTGCTTTCAAAGCCTTGATCCGGGGAAAGGTGAGGATGAACTGGCTTCTTTGGGGCTGTGTAGGTAGATGGGTATTACTCAGTAGACCTTCTCTCTCCATCCAGCCTGGTGAGCCTCATCTACAGAAGCAGGCCAAGCAAAAAGCCTAGGACTCCAGAGTTTACTCCTTTTCTATAAGCATGAATACAGCATTTTAAGACATGGCATAGATGCAAGAAGAAGGGCCTACCGTCTTCCTTTCCCTTAGGAATGGATGTCGTTAGAGAAGGAGTAAGGTTAAGAATTCTGGAGACTACCTCAACCACTTCCTATTCTCTGCCTACCTACTCCTACTTCAGTAGATGTCATGTTTTTATTTTGGCACGGAAGCCTTCTGTATATGGAAATCATATACAGAATGCCAAGACATAAGTTATATAAAATCCAAGCTATTAAGTTGACCTAGGAGTGTGTCATAGTTCACAAACCACCCCAAGATAGTCACACTGTGAAGTTCCAGGATAAAGTTTTTGTAAGGGACTAAGCCACCCACCTCACCCCGTTATCAAAGAAGGCAAGTGTCTTAAGTGAGATGGGTATTTAGCTTTTCAAATAATCGTCTTATGCCAAGAGCCCAAAAGCACAAAGAAAAGTGCCATTTAATGAGAAAACCCATAATTAAATTCTGCAAGTTCTGAAGCAGTCAGGCTGTGACTGGCCCAAGAGCTGGTGCTTTCAGCTTTCGTAATACAGAATCCCAAGGGGTGGGTGCTCTGCTAAAGAAGGCACTGACTCTAGGACAAAGGGGTGGAATGTTCGCCAGACATATATGATCTCTTGTGTCATTGCTCCTTATGGCTGCAGTTGGTTTCAGAACTTGCTGGGTGTGCCTATGCATCTTGCTGCAGCTACTGGACATCTCTCTTTTCTCCTGCTTTTCTTTCCTGACCAGGTGACCTGTCCAGGAAGGATTAGATCCAGACTCTGTACTCTCCACTCTTTTCTCACCTCCTTCCTTTTCTATATGCCTGGCGGGAGCTGGACAGTGCCATCTCTTGCATGTAAGTGTATCTGTGCCTCTAGTATTCAGTGAAGCATGTCTGTCTGAGTATGTTTCTCTTCTTTCCTGCTCTCCTTTCTGTTCCCCGTGTTTGTCTCAGAGCATGCCCTCTCCTGACTGTGTAGCTATCTGAAGCTGAGTTAAGTCTAGTCCTTTTTTTTTTTTTTTTTTTTCTTTGTTAGGCCAGTAAAAAGAATGTATTGGGAAATGGGGGGGAAAGAACAGAGCTTGCTGAAAAATGGGAGAGAAAGATGGAAATGCACACCGAGAGTTGGTGCAGGCTCCTCCAAGCAGAGAGAGCCTCACTGTTTTTTTGTTTGTTTGTTCATTCGTTTGTTTTTTGAGCCTCCCTTTACCTCAAATCTAGAGACGCTCTGCCCTCTGGTGGAAATTTCCAATTAGTTGTCTGGGTTTGGAGGTCAATGGCTAGAATAAACCAGAGACTCTTCGAGCTAATCCAGATCAAATGCCTCCCTCCTTGGCAACAGCAATTGTAGCTTTGTTCCCATCTAACCTCCTCCTCACCTTTATTTTTGTGACCTCATACTAAAGAATTTAGAATACTTTGCTTGTTAACACAGTAGAGTTTGGATTGGGAAACACTGTTCTAATCCAAACCCTATTTGAAAACACACACACACAACTGAGGTTAAAAGTAAAGATTCAGAGATGGTAGTATGATTGAAACTGGGATTCTTTTCCCACTGATTGCCAATCCATTTTTCTTTTTACCATACTGTGTGTCTTGGTGATGCTGAAGATGCACAAGAGAAGTGATCTTGCTGTTGGGGAAAGGCTGTCATAGGTAGTGGTAATTGAGCCCAGGAATGGTAGAACTATTTGAAAAGGTCCAACTGTGGGTCATCTTGGGGATAAAGCAAAACTCAGCATAATCAGTATGAATAACTACAGTGGCCACCACCACCAGAGGTTGGAAGCAATGGCAACAACCAGGTGTATCCTTTGTGTTGGCCTTTCCCATTCTTTTAAATGGAAGAGGAGAAAGAGTATGTGGAGTTTCCTTCAAACCTAAACGAGGATTCAGTGAAGGATTTCAGCTTTTTTAGGCTAGTCTTGAAAGATACACCCCCACTACCCAAGCAGCTTTTATTCCATAGAGAAACAGAATCAGAGATGACAAGAGAAAGAACCAGAAAGCAGGCAAAGGAAGTTCAGAACAGTAGCCACAATCCAGATAATACTTGGAGTCAGGTGTCAACAGAAAGTAGGCCAGATCAGGCACAGTGCCCAAGCATGGGCTCTGTTGGCTTAACCTGTCCTATGGTTCTCTCCAGAAAATCTCTTGTTCTCACCTTTCTTGCCTTTGGCCCCAACCCACCCAGGTGTCTAAGGACGATCGCAGTGATGTGGAGAGCAGCTCAGAAGAAGAAGATGTGACCCCCAGCCCAAAAAGCCCCTGTGGCAGCAGCTCCAGCAACGGTGCCAATCGGGTGAATGGCCACATGGGAGGCAGCTACTGGGCTGAAGAGTAAGGTGGTTGGAAAGGGAACATGAGCACACATGGACTTGTAGGACCACTGGCAACCTTATCCTCTTGAGCCTTCCCACATCTACACTCCTTTGAGTAGGGGGACTGCAAGGCAATGAGGAGAATCAAAGAAGCAAATATTTTCACTTTCAAAACAAAACTCTGATATTTTGTACTTAATAGCCTCTAGGTCCTTTCAGTAATGTTATTTGCTCTGTGTGTGTGTGTGTGCATGCACACACATGTGCACTTGTGCATATGCATGAGTTTCATTGCCTGGGTTGGGGTACAATTCAGGACTGGGCCCACTGGGCCTTGCCCTTTGCCCCCACCTCAGTCCCAGATTCTGGCTGCATCCTGAATTATGCTGACTCTGGACTATCTTCCCCCTTGTTGCCCGTCACTCGTGAGGCTCCAAACCCCTGGACCATATGAATGGAGCAGCCGAGTTCAGCTCCAGGTTTCTGCACTGTTCCTGCTTAGGAGCTGGAATACTTCACATGAAGAAGTTTATAGAACAAAGAACCATGGGATGGATGGCCAGGACTGCTGTGGCCCCTTACCGGATCCCCTTCATAGAACCTGGTAGTGACAGGGACAGCTGCGGATACCCTGCTCTTTACTCAACGGTACGCAGAGAGGGGGTTGGGAGAGGGTGAGCTAAGGGCTGGGGGAGAACAACAGCCACTGGGTGAGCTGTTAATGGTTTTATACTATTGTTTACTCTTCTGTGATTAAAAGTGCTTCAACCCTTCTTTCCTGTCTCAAACTCTTTAGCAACTCTATCCCCAGTTCCTTGACTCGTAAGCTAATTAAGAGTTTTTTCAGAGGTCTGATTCTAGAGGCCTAGTACACCAAAATTTTCCTTTCTGTGTGTGCTGCGATAAGAGTTGGCCAGAGTGCCTACATTTTAGGACTCTATGTTTTAGGGAAAAAAATTAATACATATAATGGTCACAAGAAAAAGTACTGAGGAGATAAAAGAATATATATATTACCAAAGCAACAAAAGAGCTAAGGACCTTTAGTTACATACCTGTATTTCCCATTTTACTGAATCCAAGTCTGCTATATATCATTTTTTTTAATTTTTTACTTTTTTATTTTTTAAGATTTAGATTACATAAATGTTACATAAAAGTATAGGGAATTCCCATATGCCCCACCCCTTCCCCCTCCCACACTTTCCCACATTAGTAACATCTTTCATTATTATGGTACATTTGTTACAATTGATGAACACATACTGAAGCATTGCTACTAACTGTAGTCTATAGTTTACATTATAGTTTATTCTTTGCCCTGCACAATTTTATAAGTTATGACAAAATGTATAATGGCCTGTATCCATCATTACAATGTTAAGCAGGACAATTCCAATGTCCCAAAAATGCCCCCATGTTACACCTATTCTTCCCTCTATATAACATTTTAAGGTTACACTAAATAAGTCTGAACAGTTGGAAAAGCAGTCTTCCTAATTCAGAATTTTAGTAGTTGAGTTTTTGGCAAAATTACCAATAGTGGTATTTGTCCCAAAATAATTATCTATTTAGTGTCTATTCATATTATCAAAAAATTTCCAGATGCTCTTGTATACACTAAGACATATGGGGGGGGTGGAGAGAGATGTGGTTTAAGTGATTGAGCTCCCACCTACTAAACAGGAGGTCCTGGGTTCTGTTCCTGGTGCCTCCTAAAGAAGACTAGCAAGACAGCGAGCTGATGCAACAAGATGACACAACAAGAGACACAAGGAGGAAAACATAACGAGAGACACCCAAAGCAGGGAGCAGAGGTGGCTCCAGCAATTAGGCTCCTCCCTCCCACATGGGAGACCCTGAGTTCAGTTCCCAGTGCCTCCTAAAAGGAATACGAGCACACAACAAACAGACAGTGAGCTCAAACAATGATGGGCTGAGGAGAAATAAGTATATAAAAATACATCTTAAAAAAAAAACAAAAAAAAAAAACATGGGGAGTGCTTCATATCAGTAAGAAAGATGAAAATTGAGAGAAATAACTATTATTCTAACAATCTGATACCCACTTGATGTTCACTGACATTATAGGACTATAGACCTACTAAAACTACCTTACCTGACTAGCCGGCTTTTGAAAAGAATTATTATGGTGAAATTAATTTCTAAAAAATATTTTTATTCTTTTAACCATTTTAAAGTCAACAATTCAGTGCTATTTAATACATTCACAGTATTGTGTGACCACCACTTCTATCAAAACATTTCCATCATTCCAAGTGAAAACTTCCTTACCCATTAAGGTGTATCTCATTGTCCCTAGCTCCTGGCAACCATCAGTCTGTGCTGTATCTCTTTATCTATTCTAGTTTTTTTTAATAAATGGAATCATAGTATGTGACCTTTTTTTTTTTTTTTTTTTTTTTTTTTTTTTTAAGGGGAACAATTTATTTAAAATTAAAAAAAAAAAATAAAGAGGATTAAGGATTTAAAATTGAAAAGCTGTTGGGTGCCT
>JAKSZT010053896.1:2486164-2542005 GCA_026826555.1 Tolypeutes matacus
AAATAAATAAATAAATAAATAAATAAATAAATAAATAAATAAATAAATAAATAAAAGGAATAGACTGGAAAGTAAACAAAACCGCAGTTTTTTTGTAGAGTATGACTTCTGCATGGAAAATCCAAAAGAAGTTAAAACTAATAAGAATTTAATAGCTTCTAAAAACCTTAATCAGGTCACAAAAGCAGTAGCATTTCTACACATCAAGCTTAGAAAATGTCATTTAAAAAAGATGCCATTTACAAATATAATTAAACTATAAGGTACCAAGGAATAAATCTAGCTAGAAATGTACAAGACCTTTATAGAATGTTACTGGGAAACATAAAACAAGAAAAATAGTTGGAGAAACGTTTGTGATAAGAATACTCAATATTGTAACGTTAGCATTTTCCCTCCAAATTAATCCGTAAATTCAGTTGCAATTCCAATTTTAAAGGTCCCTATAGGGATTTTTTGATGTTTGCTTTTTTTGTTTGTTTGTTTGTTTTTTACCGGGAGGTCCCAGGGATCGAACCCAGGTCCCTCCATATGGGAGACGGACGCCCAACCAGTTGAGCCACATTCGACCCCCATGATGTTTGCTTTTTTTAAGGATTTATTTATTCATTTATTTACCATTTTACCCACCCCCCCGTTTTTGCTGTTTCTGTGTCCATTTGCTGGGCAACCCTCCACATCCGTTTCCTGCCCTCCCTTCTTATCCTTCTCCTCCTATCTTCACTGGGATTCGATCCTCAGAATCTTTGATGTGTGAGACAGGCATCCTATGGTTTTTTGTTGCATCTCATCTTGGCTCTCCCTTGTGTCACTCTCCTGTTACGTCATCATCTGGCTGCATAGCTAGCAGGGCCTGATGGCGCACCCGCACACGGGGCCTGGTGGCCCACACGCCCCCTATATTTTTCTTTTTTTTACCTTTACCAGGAGGTCCCGGGGATCGAACCCGGGTTCCTCCATATGGGAGACAGACACCCAACCACCAGAGCCACATCTGTCCCCCTGCTATATCTCTTAAGGTTGACCAAAGATACCCAAAGTTAAAGTCTTTTTCCATACAGGATGGTCATATAATAAATCAGGCTTAGTTTATCACCAGCATTCTATAAACCAGACCTAGGGAGAAAAACTAGGTCCGGGTACATAGCATGGTTTCTAATATAGCAATGTTTAGCCTACCCTGATTATCACAAAATCAGATCAGCGAGAATATTTGCATCCTACAAGGTTTTTTCACAGAACTTGACACGCTAAATGTTCAAGTTTATATGGAAGAGTAAAAAGCCTCAGATAGCTAAGACTGAAGTATAATGACAAGGAACTTGTACTCCAAGATAGAAAGACTTACAATAACACTATAGTAATTAAGACAGTATAATGTTGGCACAGAAATAAACAAAAAGCTCAGAAACCACCACTCCCCTTCATCAATCTATCTAAACTTGATTTATGACAGTTGTAGCATTACAAATCAGGAGGGCAGGGTTAGACTATTCATTAAATGGTGTTAGGCTATTTAGGTTTCCATTTCTGTAAATTTCCTATTCCTCTTCATAGCTATTGCCCATTTATCTGTTGCAAATACCTTCTCCAAGTTGTGGCTTTGTTTTCATTTTGTTCAAAGTGCCTCATTTTTCATATAGAAGCTTTTTTTAAAAAATTAAACTTTTCCTCATCCAAAATCAGCATCTATTGCTTGTAACTATTAACTTTGATCCATGTATTCATATAGCAAAAAATAAAATTTCCCTACTTCATATACTATGTCAAGATCCCAAGTTTTCAAAAAGCAAAACTATAACTTTTAGACTAAATTACAAGAGAATATCCTTATGACACTTGGGTAAGAAATGATTCCTTAAGATTCAAAAAATACAAACCATAAAGGAAAAGACTGATACATTTAACAATATTAAGGGGAAACAGATGTGACTCAAGGGATTAGGCTCCAGCCTACCATATAGGAGGTCCAGGGGTCGATTCCTGGGGCCTCCTGGTCAAAGGCAAGCTGGCCCACATGGCGAGCTGGCCCGAGTGGAAAGCTGGCCCACATGGAATGCTGGCCCCTGCAGAGCCGGCACAGCAAGATGATGCAACAAAAAAAAAAAGACACAGAGGAGAGACAAGAGACGTAGCAGACCAGGTCGCTGAGGTGACGCAAGAGATTGAGCGCTTCTCTCCTACTCTGGAAACTACCAGGATTGGTTCCCAGTGCTGCCTAAAGAGAAGATAAGCAGACAAAAGAACACACAGAGAGCAGACAGTGAGCACAAAACAACAGGGGGAGAATAAATAAATAAAAATAAATCTAAAAAAAAAATTAAACAGGAGGGGAGCAGATGTGGCTCAAGCAGTTGAGTGTCTGCTTCCCACATGGGAGGTCCCGGATGTGCCTCCTAGGGTCAAGAAAGCCTAGTAGTGAAGACCTACAGGTGGACTTCCCCATACTGTGGCACAGTGAAGCACCTACCCTTGTGCCAATACTATATCCACTGTTGTGACATCGCTCTTCACCACAGCCAGGTGCATTCGCAGAAGGTACTGAGCCTAAAGACGTGGCCTATGTTACTACAGGCTGCCCATCAATCCTTCCTTTAGGGAACTATCCCTCCTCCACTTTGCAGTTTTGGTAGAGCTGTCCAATAAAGGCCTCTGCGTTCGTTGACACAGAGGAGCACATGTGGCTGTACTGGCCAGAGTACCCCACTACCTGGACACAGTAATTGGTCCTGACAAAAGAAGGGCTTTCAGAGGATTTACACAAATACTGGGACAGTCTTTTCTGAGATGAGAGCTGATACTACTACTCCTAAAACTGTGTATCACCCACTACACTGGTGATTAAGAGCACAAGATACAGAAATCCAGTTTGTGACTCGAAAACTAGTTGTCAAGACCCCACCTCTGTGGTCCACACCTATTTGGGTAAACAAAAACACCAGGACACAGATATGGCAAAATATTTAATGTCTGAGTACCTCACCTTCATATTCCTGTTATGATTCAAAAGCCTCCCCAAACTAGCAGTACCCGAGTAAACATGGACACTTTCTTCCAGCAGGGTTTGAAAACCATCAAGGCTCTGGTTCTCTTGCAAGTGAGGTCTTTGCACAGCTTGCCTCAGGCCTCTCTGCTCGGGGGAAAGAGTCCCGAGTTCTACAAGGCTCCGCCTGAGGTCTTCTGTTCTTCTGCGGCCTGGCGCCGGGAGCTGCGCAGTTGAAAATAGCGATAGGCTCGGGCACTGCAGAGGTAGCCCCCATAGATGGTGAGCAGAATCATAGAGGTGGAGAAGGTCTTATAGCCAATGTCGGCTAGCTGCTTGGCAGTCGGCATGCTGTTTCCTGCAAAGACATATCGGCTTCAGACCTGAGGATAAGGTCTTATGTGCCCAGCCCCCTTCCCTATTGAAAGCCAGTCCATAACTTATGCATCCTGCTGTCTGTCTGTACTCTATACCAAAGGGTCCCTACATACAGGCAGTCTTTTCTTTTTTAAGGCAGTCTTATAAGGATGCTGAAAAGATATCACTTGGGAACTCTTAGGATTCAAAAGAACAAATAAGGTCTGCATACAAGACAGAAAAAAGGTTGAAACCCGGTGCACCTGAATGACATTATAGCTAATAATACGCTCCATTTTTGTGGCCAAAAGTAACTGATATGGACCATCCAAAAATGTTCTTAATTGGCATACTACTTTAAGCATGCGTCAGTTTTTCTGGCTAGAAGACAGTTAATGGAGGTAAGCCAAGGATTAAACATTAGCAGTGAATTGTTCTCTCTTGGAAGATCAAATGGGAACACTCCAGGCAAAATTCAATTTGTTTTCCCATAAAAGCAATCTTATTCATGGTGGCTAGGTTCCCAGGCTAGCCCTCAAGCATCTGTTTAAGCCATATTATACCCAAAAGAGTGCCAACAGTACTTCCTTATTATTCCAATTATCCTTAACCTTCTATACTATTAATTCTAAGTTCCAAGCTTAATATCAAGAGCCTATCCCAAATACTAAAAAGAAACTTACTGGGTCCCAGGAATTTGTTAACTTATATTTGCATGAGATAAATGACTTTCAATTTAACTGTTCTCTGGATATTCTGAGCTAGGGAACAAGTATGGGAACTGCTCATCCTAAACAAAATGTTCCTCAATTTGAGACTATGAATGTGTTCTTAGGCTCCTCTCTGTCAAGGGAATTGAAATTAAAAGACTGATTGAAACTGAGAAGAGATTTCTTAAAAGTCAAGCATTTGGAAGAAGAAACACTCAGGATTAGCTAGTTTAGGGAGCCAGAGGCAGAGTAAGAGACATGTAAGTGCTCCTCAGTAAGCCATACGGGAATGAACATTGCCCCTGAGCCAGCCTTTGAGGGTGGACCCCAAGGTGAGCTCAGGCACAGCGTCCTTGAATTATAATTCCCAGTGACTGTGGCAAGTGACATCACATAAAGTCAGAGGAAGAAAACCAAATGGCGCAGATTCAAGATGAGAAAGCTATGTTCAGGTTATCTGATGTTTGAAAGAACTCTAAGCTGTGCAGGTGACAGTGAAGAAGACACACACGCACACACTCAGAGCAGCACACTTATGGTGGGAATCAAGTCCTACCCCTCCCCAAACAGACCTGCAGCCTTCAAGTTCCCTCTCTTTCCTCATTACTCTGGGCCTGGTGAGATGATAACCAGTTATAGAACCACTTCTGCAAGAGGCTAGAGAAAGCAAGCTGGGAGCATTCACCAGTCAACAAAGAAACAGGTTGGTACAGCTGGCTGGAAGAGTGACAGAAGACTGAATAACACAGACACAATCCTGGTGTCCAGAACCTCATTTCCTTCTTTTGTCTCTAATCCATCCTGAGGTTTCGTCTATTTTCAAAATAACAAAAACTCTTCACAGACCCTGGATGAGAGTCTGTGCTAAGGCAGTGGTAGTAGAAAAGAAGAGAACAGATGCAGAAGTTATTTTGGAAGTAAAACAAGACTTATCAACTGAATCGATTGGAATTGGTAGGGCAAAGCAGAAAATACCTCCAAGTAGCAAGTTAGGAACTTTTGTGTACTGTGAAACTGTAAAAAGAAATAAGAAACAAGAAGAAGCAGGTGTGTCTCACTGTGTGTGTATGGCAGGGGTGGGATGGAATGGTGTCAGTCAAGATTATGAGCTGGGTTTGGACCTGTTAAAGTTAAGATGTTCAACACAACAGTCATATGATAATGCCTATCAGGAAGACAGAAACGCAAATCTGGACATAGCATGGGAGAGAGGCTAGGCTAAAGATACAGACTGAGGTAACAAGTAACACCAAAACAGAGGATTAGACCAGAGAGAGAGAAATCAAAGGAAAAACAGCTGGAAGAAGGAAACAGAGAGAGAGAGTAGGTAGGAAATTCCCAGAGGAATTCCAGAAACTTCCGGGGGGCTTTTTCATCTAATATTACTCTCCCCCTTCCTAACTGAAAATCACTGCTGCATCAAGTCACTGCCACTGATGGAGGTGTGCTGAATCCTTCGGGTGTGCTGGGCCAGAAAATGAACTGGGAACCACTACTGCAAAGTTAAGTGCCATGAAGACTAGTCATATGGGACCATTGGGTGACCAGGTCAATGGTAAGCATAGGGTGGCAGTCCATTTAGTACACTGGACTGGAAGAGACAGTATAGGTATCTAAGAAGGAGCACAGATTCTTAGCCAGGTCCCCAGCAGGCCTCTGAACTCCAATCCCCATCCCACCCCCAAGGTTCCTAGGTGTCTAGACCTTTTTCTAGGGCAGAAAGCAGATTATTAGAAGGATCATAACCCCTTAACTCCAAAGATAATAACTGCTGTTCCTCTAATTTGCTGGTTAAGGGAACGGGGGTGATAGGGCAGCAGCCTGAGAAGGTAACAGGGTCAAGAGAGTTTTAGTTTTGTTTTGCTTTTTTGACAAGATTTGAATATGCTTTATAGAGGAAGAAATTGGTAACTAAACTGAGGATAAAAGAAGGGGGGGGGAGGGGCATGGAGTAAGATCCAAGATAGCCTGGGAAAAGATGAAGTTGAAATTAGAATCCCAGGTAGGATTAACCTTGAAGGTAACTTTTTTTTTTTTTTTTAATTAGCTGTTTTAAATTTATTTCTTGTACATATCACATATTTTACCCTTCATTTCCTCCATTGCTGCCCACTTGTGTGTTTAATCTTTTGTAGTAAAACAGTTTGATCCAGTTCTTATTTCTTTTTCTGTAATTTTTTAGATATTTTCTTTGTGGGGTTATTGTGTAGTTTATATTTAACATCACAAATCGATAATGATCTCATGAACTTATCTTCAAATTAACATTCTCTGAATGTGATCCTGAGCACATTTAAAGACCATGACTAGATTTTTGCAAGATGGTGGCTGTTATTCCCTTTCAGAACCAGACCTTACAATAGGGGCAAAAATCAACAATCAGATACAAAATGAATATAGGAAAGGACAGGTGCAATAGAAGTAGTGAGAATGAAGACCCATTTTTAAGAGTGGGAGAAGTATAGAACCAGGAAATATCCAGAAGTAAGCTGTCATATATTTTAGCATTTTACAGAAACAGCAAGAGAGACAGCTCTGTGAGGTTGAAAAAGCTACTGAAAATCATAATACTGCCTACAAATTCAAGGGAAAAAGTCATATAAAATGACCAAGAGAAAAAATACATTTCAATGGACATACAAAGGTAATATAGGGCGAAAAAGGAATAAGTGCAGTGTATCAGAACTACAAAGAAATGAAAGCTCTTCATCTTGATATACTTTATGTAATGTAATGTACTTTTTAAAAAAAAAACAAGGTGTAAGCATTAAAAAAATGAAGCAAGATATAAAAGGACATCAGATAAGAAATACTCAAAAAATGAAGGGAGAGAAATTAGAAAAGAATATGAAAAAAATGGAAAAACTGCTTCATAAATATAAGCTAGAAGGAACACTGAAAGATAACGCCTTATACGAAATAAGTTGGAAAGATAAACAAAATATTCGAGAAATTAAACAAAGATTGTAAAAAAATTGAGAAAAAATGTCAAAAGTTAATGATAGGTGGGGATGTAGCTCAGTGGTTGAGCACCTGCTTGCCAGGTATGAGGTCCTGGGTTCAATCCCTGGTACCTCCTAAAAAAAATTAATGATAGACATAGATGAGCCAATATGTGAATAACTGGAGTGCCTTGAAAGACAAAACCAAATCACAGACCTGAAAAATTAAAAATATTAAAAATTTCCCCCCCTGGAAATAGGATTGGTTTGAAGCTGCATATTAAAAGTGCACACCAAGCACTGACTGAGAATGACTAATGGCAGGACATATTCTAGTAAAATTGATGGGCTTCAAAGTAAAAGAAAAATCCTTTGCATTTACAAAAAGCAAGTGGCATAATGGAAAGAACATTAGAATCTCATCAAGGTTTTTTGGAAGACTACATTGTGTCAGGAAAAAATAGGGTAATATATTTGCAGAAAGAAACTGAGTCATTACTTTTATTTATTTATTTATTTTTTTTTTTTAAGATTTTATTTATTTATTCATTTATCCCCCCCTTGCTGCTCGTGCTCGCTGGGTCAGCCAACCACGCCCGTGCGGGCGGGCTTGCCCTCACCAGGAGGCCCCGGGAACCGAACCCGGGGCCTCCCATATGGTAAACGGGAGCCCTACCGACTGAGCCACAGCCACTTCCCGAGTCATTACTTTTATACCCAACAAAATTGACTTGCAAGTATAAAAGGCATTTATGTCCAAGTTTTACAATGAGACTTTGGGTAATATTGTACCATGTTGCCATTCAGATGAGTGAACAGATGAAGGTAACTTCTAAGGTTAGCAGGAGAAATGGGTATCTGACAGATACCCATTTTCTCAATAAAGCACAAAGGTGGGCTATGCTGTGGGGTGATGGGGTTTGACGACAGGGTTCAGAAAAACAGAAAAAAAGGGAAAGAACAGCTATGGAAAATGCCACCGGGATGCAATCTGCAGAAGTTATGTGGCTCCTCTCTATTTTTCTGTCCCTAAACATGGGAGGATCTCAAGGCTCAGGTTTCTCCCGTTTGTCTAATTCCCTCAAATGAGTCCACCACCTCAGCCTAAATTAATTCATTTATCTATCTACTCCGCACGTATGGCACATCATGCTATGAAAGCCGCAGAGAAGAGCATGGCTTCTGTTTTAAAGAAGCTTATGGTCTGATGGGGGTAAACTATGTTCTCCAAAATCTGTTAGAAAAGGCCTAAGACGGTAACATAACCAGAAGAGAAAGAGGAGGCATTGTGAAGACTTCAGAGATTGCGTGGGGTCTCAGTGGGTTAGCAGAAAGGTGTAGGGGCTGTCTTTTTGGAAGGGTGGGCAGGATTCACAACAGCGGAGAAGAGGGAGGGAGTTGAGGGGCGCAAAGGGCGTAGAGGCACGAAAGATGCCCGGGAAAGCGACTTAGGGCGCAGCGGACCAAAAGACAAGGAGGGGCTGACTATTAGGAGCCTGAACGTGGAAGGCCAAGACGCCAAATCCGAGTCAAGGTCTGACGGGATCAGCGCGGCGTTCTGTCAAGGCTAAACTGCGGCTGCACGCGGCGCAGAATACGCCGGTGACCTCAAGGGCACCGAAAACTCGGTAGGCGGGATTCGGTAAGCAGAGGCCCGCACCCAGTGGGCGCGCCCTCAGCCGCCAGGCGGCCCCGGCCCGGGCCCCGCAGACGCCGTACCTGGATGCAGTGGCTCCCTCTGCTCCAACCGCGGTCCCCGCAGACAGCGTCTCACTGCTACGACCTGCTCAACTCCCCACCGCAGCCGGACGCAGCACCGAAGCCAGAGTCGTGCGGCCCAGGAACAACACTGAACGCCTCAGCTATTGGTGCGAAATACGACCCCTTCTCCCTCCCACCCGCGCCACTCAGCCTCTAGGATTCAGCTCTCAACTGGAGACAGAGTATCCCGCTTCTGACCCCGCACACCAGCACCCACTAAGGCGGGAGCCCGAGCCGCCCACTTCTCGGGTTGGTTGTCTTCTCTGAGCTTCCGGTTTCCGGGCCAGGCATCCTTACTACGCATCCTCAGACGAGCCTTCCTCTCTGAGGCTCGTTGAATTCTGGGAGTTGTAGTCTTTCTCCATTTAGGGACGGATCTTTGGTGACTACGTTGCACAGTACTCAGTCGTGGTTAAGACTTGATCTTTCTCTCTGACTCGAGAGCCAGCCAATCCCCAGCCTAAGGCGCGGTGACGTCTCCAGTTGCTAGGTAATTTCTCCTGGAGTCACGCCTCTGGAGGTGGACCGCGCGCCCCCTAGAGCCTGGAGTTGTCTCCCCGGCATCCTGGCTGCGAGTTGCGCTCAGGTAGGAGCCGGACGGGCACCGCGAGGCCCCAACCGCAGAGCAAGTGGCAGGTTTGGCCGTGACCATGGAAGAAGTGAGCTTCTTGTCCCGTGTGTGACATTCTCGCTCGCGGCAGCGTGATAAAGCCCCTAAGGAATGTCGGGAAGGCTGGGGGTGGGGGTGGGGCGTGCCATTTTTGGGGGGCGTGAGGGGCCTCTGGCAGGCGCGGTGGGGGCTATGGGGGCACTGGGTGGGCGCCGCTGCTGGGGGCCGGGAGTGGCTGGGATTATGTAGGCGAGTTTTTTTTTTCTTTTCTTCCCTTTAAGTTTTTCCTACTGAAAAATTATGCCTTCGGATATGAGTGAAGAACGCACACACAGTAATACACAACATAACGCACTACCACATGCAGTGAAACTCCCTTCCCTAACCAAGTTTCTGGAAAAAACATATTTTATTGGATAGACAAGTAGGTCTGACCCTAGGGCTTCAGATTCACAGTTGACTGTGGAGTGAACAGACGCAGGCATGTGTTTGCACTAAGTTCGCAGCTGAGGGAAGGCCCCTTTCCTTGACCTCCTGGGGAGGCAGCTCTGGTTTCCCTGTCCCACCCTGGGCCCAGCCAGGCCTTGGGTGACTTTGCCCCTCACACAATCTCCCTGCCTGATCCGGGCAGCTCTGCCCTTCACTGATAAATCAGTGAACTCTAGAAGGCAGGGTGGAGCCTGTCTCCCTGACTTGACAGGGTGTAAGGGGAGAATAACATAATGCTGGTCAGGTGCTACCACATAGACGCTGAGACCCTCTGCTGGCTTTGGCAGGAGCCTCTGGGGCCCTGGGGGACTATTTGTAGCCAAGAGGCCAGGCTGCTAACCTGTGACATTCCCTCCTACCCCAGGGCAGAACATACTCCTTTTCCTCCTCCCCCTCCTGCCCTTCCTCCTTCACCCCAGAGCTGAGATGGTTTGTATTTTCTTCTTCTTTCTTGGGTTTCCCAGCTCCTGAAGCACTGATGTCACCACTCCACAAGACAGGCCTCTTTTGACCGATATGGCTTTGAAACGTCAGGCCCCACTAACCTGGGAACCTACTCGCCCTGCCCTGCCCTTGTTCAGCCTTTGGGCCACTCTCTCTGTCACTGGCTTCCAGACACCAAATCTGGCTAGCTGCTCTGGGGGCAGCAGAGTGAAGTACAGGGCTGGGGAGGAGGAAGGGGGTGGAGTCAGGGATGTCCTCCAGGGAGACAGAAGGAGGGCCCTGGCTAGAGCTCCTGAAAAGGGAGGCAGGGCAAATTCAAAGGTCACAGGGAGCCTAGTGATCCAAGCCTGCTATGAAAAGGTGTAGCACAGTCAGCAGATTAAGTTCCTGTTCCCCAAATTGGGTGGTGGAGGGGAGGGTGAGGGAAGGCTTGGAAAGGTCACACAGGGTGGGGAGAAGCAGGCATGAAACTAGGATTCAGGAAGTCCCTGGGGAGAGTGGCAAGCTCCAGGGCCAGAGATGCCAGCATGGCAGCAACTGTGGTGCCAAGGCAGCCTGGGGGAGGGGAAAGGGGGTGACCAGAGGTTTCTGAGAATGCAGATGTTGCTAGGAGAAGCTGGAAGGGGGTTGTTTGAGATCTTTGTATATTGTTAACCAACAGTGAGATCCATTGATGCTGTGTAAGGCCTGGCGGAGGTCAGAGCTAAGGGGACCCTGGGGCCTATGTCAGCTCAAAAGCCCAGACTCCTCCCTGGCCATCCTTTGTTTATCCTTCCTGTGGGCCACTTGACTGTGCTTAGGGACAGGATTCCTGGTCTGTGTGAGGCAACAACTAGTAGCCCTCGCCTGCCTCCCTTCCCTGTCTACGCCCCCCCAACACCCCCCCCCCAGACCCAATGCAGGCAACATTGGGGCCTGAGTCTACCTCTTTCTCAGGACAGGGAGAAAGTCCCACACCTGGGGAGGGTCAGGGCCACTCCACATATGGCTGAGATGTGGTGGCAAGAGGCTGCAGGCTGCTTGAGGGCTCAGGGTCTCCAGGCAGTAGTTGGGCCCCAGAGCCTCCTGTCCTCCAGTCGAAAAGCTGAGAAGAGGCTGCTCTGTGGGGAATCCTGGAGATCCTGGTGACCAGGTACCCTGAACTTCTGCCTGTCCCCATAGGCACAAAGAAGCTGCCTGGCCTGGGTCCCGGACCTGCTCATATATGTTCTGGATGATTCTGCAAGCAGTGGATGAATTCACCCACTGGCTGGCTCTCGTAGCACACCTTGTACACAGCTGTGAACAGGGGAAACCTAGAGTGGGGAGAGAGAGGCACAGCTTAGCCTCCCATTCCCCATTATTACCTCCCCCCACGCCCCATAAGCTCAGGCAGATTCTGGCTTTCAGTTTCCACTTGCTGAGAATTTTAGGTCCCAAGCCCTTGGTTTTAAGGGTAGCTTGGTAATTGCCCTGCTCCCTATCTAACTGAACTTGCCTGCATGATTTCCTGGCTTGAATTTTTTGCTCTAATTGGGCAAGCCACTTAACCTCTCTGAGCTTCAGTGTCATCAACTGTAAAATGGGGCTAATATAACAAAGTAGACAGGATATGATTCTGTATGTGAAAGTGCTCAATAGATGCCAGTTTCCTTCCTTCTCGTCCTCTTGCTCAGGCTGCTTCCTTTACCAGGAGGCTTTTCCTTGACCAGCCATGAGCTGATCTTCTGAACCCTGTTTCATAGTCTCTTCTAGGATTCCTTCCCAGACCAACAGAGCTCTGCTTTGATCAGCCCAGTGAGCTGGGGCTTATTCTATCATCCCTGAAAATGAGCACTTTGAAGCACAGCCCATCCTTCTGACACCTCAGCACCCAGGACAGTATTCCAGGAACAGAAGGGTTGGCCTTGGGGGAGAAGCGCAGACTGGAGTGATGGGCAGGGAGGTGGTACAGTCAGATGAGCTTATCTCTGATGCCGCAGAGCTCCAACTTCCATAGCAGACAGGAAGGAAAGGACATAGAGGGGGTGAAGTAATGTAGGATAAAAAGCACCAGACCATGGGAAGCGGCTGTGGCTCAATCAGTAGGGCTCCCGTTTACCATATGGGAGGCCCCGGGTTCGGTTCCCGGGGCCTCCTGGTGAAGGCAAGCCCGCCCGCATGGCATGGTTGGCTGACCCAGCGAGCACAAGCAGCAAGGGGGGGATGAATGAATGAATAAATAAAATAAAATCTTTAAAAAAAAAAAAAAAAAAAAAGCACCAGACCAGAAGGAGTTCAAAGACCTGAATCTGAGGACTTGAATGAGCTAGCTGGGTGACAAGGGGCATATCGCAGACTCGCCAAGCTCTAGTTCTTTATCTGTACACATAAGGTAATTTTTTCCTCTTTGCCTACTTCACAGATTGTGGAGGGTCTAGGGAGATGCAGAAGAGGGAGAGCACTCCTGGCTGTGGCTCCCTCAGCCAGTGGGGTTGTGGCGGACACTTACTTGTCCACCAGGCCCTTGTGCTGGAGGATGCTGTGTAGCTCCCGGGCTGTCTGGGGCCCCTGCAGCTTCTGCCCATTCAGCATCTCTTTCTCCAGCTGCTCAATGGACTGTGAAGAAAACAGGAGGGAGTGAGTGGAAGGGGGAAAGGAGGGTTGTCAGGATGAGATGGAGAGTTTGGGGCTGAGAAGGGAGGCCAGATCTTAGGAGGAAAGAAGGAGTGGAGATGTTCGCTACAGTCTTGATGTTGGTGTTTAGGAGATGCCCTCTGCCCAGCACCTCTACCTTGACACCTACAGGGCCCACCCTTCTTTCTTATCCCCAGGCCCCACCTTTCCTGTGCGGGTGAAGGCCTCAGCCACCTTGCGGTTCCGCCCTCCATAGCAGGTAGTGATGAGGTCAGCGACACCGCAGCTCTCCAAGAAGGTGGCAGAGGACACGGGGCCGCTGCAGAAGAGCTTGGCGAAGGCTATCATTTCCATGAGTCCCAGCCGGATCACCGCTGCCTTGGTGTTATCACCAAAGCCCAGTCCATCACAAAAGCCAGCCCCCACGGCCACGACATTCTTTGGGAAGAGGAGGTCATGGCTGAGAAGAGGGCCCCATCTTCTGGGCCCCACTTGAAGCTCTCAGCAGCTGCCTCATGCTTCTTACACCAGCTGTGGCATTACCCACTGGATAAGTGAAATATAGTATATGGGCCCCTGAACTATTTCCACCTCTTGGTTTTGACACTTGCTCTAACCCCCTGAGATTGTGTTTCCTGGCTCCCCAGCCCTGCCTGATACTCTCTATCTTGAGGACATTCTCTGGAAGACACTCTTCTCTTCAGGTGGTCCTTCCATCCATGGCCCCCTCTATTCTACAGCTCTGAGTAGTGTCCAGAATTCATAGTTCTAGCCATCTGGGTATCCTGGATGTCTTGTTTCCCATTAGCCTGGGAAAGACTACAGGGCATCTCCTCTTTCCCCTGGACCACCCCGTGAAGCCAGGAGCAGAGGTCCCACAAGGGGCTAGAGGGAAATGATGAGAAGGGGGGTCCAGTGTCTGATGGTAAAGAATCCACAGGTCTGAGTGAGCCTGGCCTTGCTCCTGCAGTTCTTTCCATGTGAATGGAGCCTGGCGGGGAAGGGGAGCCACTGCCCAGGAGGGTGGGCCTGCAGCACACCTCTTCCAGGGCGTTCTCCCCACCCGTCTTTGCCTGTGTCCCTCTCACCTTTAAGGCTCCGCAGATCTCTACTGTGTCTACCTCTTCCACGACGGTAATGCGGAAATTTGGTGTCTGCATCAGCTCTTTCAGAAGCTGTCCCTGGGCTGGGTCCCTGCAGCCTGAAGTAGGGAGGGGGCAATGGTGGTTTTGGAGTGAGGACTTTGTTCTTCCCACACCTGCCCTAAGCAATGGTCTTCTTCCTGTCCCTGCCTTAGGGGTAGGTGGTAGACAAGGTGGGTGCATATAAGGGGAAGCCACAACTAAAGCTGCAGTGGGGGTGGGGTGGGGAGCGGGGCTCTTACCGATGGTCGTCTCACAGAACTTCTCCTCAGCCACCTCACCAGCAATATTGGCCCCCATCAGCACACTCATGGGGATGCCAAGGTGCTCCCTAATCACTTCAGAGATGAGCTTCAGCCCATTGGGGCCCTCGTCCACCCCCTGGGCACAGGAGGGAGCTCAGGCCAGGTGTCCTCTATGCCCATATGAGGGCTCCCCCCCAGAAGTCCTGCCCCCTCCAAATCCCACTGCTCGTCAATGACCCTCCCGAGGTCCTGTCCATTCCAACACAGCTAAAGTCTGCTGTGAAGAAGTTGGATGTATGAAAAACAAATTCATCTGAAAACTCCTATTTCATACCTTCAACTAACCTTTCCAAGGCAATGTATCCCCTCCACATCCTTACACAACTCTCATCCTAAGTACCCCAAACTTCCATCCTGGTCACTGCCCCAAACCAGCTCCCCTTTCACATTCCTCAAACCAGCTTACTTCTATTTCCCAGGCATCTCTTTTATACCTCCTAAATGCCCCTAAAACATCTGCCTCCCAACCAATCTCTTACTTACTCCCTAACCAACCTCCACTTCCCAACCATCCCCAGCATCTGACAGCCTTCTCAAGCCTCCCCAAAGCCAACTCCTCTCCTCTCTCCTGGACATTCTTGGCCTGCTTCTGTCATTTTCTGTTCTCACTTCACCTCCCCTAAGCCCCACAACAGCTGCCCTCCCCCCAGCCCCTCCATATGAAGGTGTCCCTGGCACCTTAATAAGAGATATGCCTATGGCATTTGCCTTCAGGTGGCCCTTAAGCTGGTCACAGATCTTGTTGATGAACTGATGGGGCACCACAAAGATCAAGATGTCAGCATACTTTGCAGCCTGGGTCACATCCGGGACAGCCACCTGGGGGGGTGAACAGGCGTTCATGGGCCTGGCTGACCACTCCCAGCCCCTATGGAACCCCATTCTGGAGATCTAGAGGCCAAAGAATGAGGCTGGTGGGGAGAGGGGAATATAGGGGACTGAATCTGAAAGTGGCTGAACTTGGACGAACAAGACATTCAATCCCCTCCCCCATCTCCCTCTAAGCTGCAGCTGTCCTGGGCTCTTGAGGACTCTGGAAATCTCCTCTAAGCTCTCCTGGCCCTTGGCTGTGGGACATTGGGGGAAGCCAGAGGAGACCTGCTACTGGCAAAAGGGCAAGGCCAAGTAAGATTTCATCATCCTGCTCCTAGGACTCCCAACTAGGAAGGGGGAGCACCGGTTTTCCTGCCCTCTTTCCTGCTCTCCCTTTCCAGGTAGGGAGAGAGCCACATGGATTTGACCAAAGACCTTAAGTCCAAGGAGCAGCCTCCACATCTGCTAATAACTTGGTGAATGAGTAACAAGATTAGAGCCCAATGCCGGCACTACCTGGACCCCAAATCTGGGAGCCCATGACCAGTTTTTGTTGCCATGGTGACCAAGTTCCTCGTTCTGTCCTGCCTTTCCCACCTGGGAGTCTGTAAAGCAGGGAGGTGCATTCAGGTTCTTCTTGATCCCAGGTAGAGCCCTGGTGAGCAGGTGAGGGCTGCGAGTAGGTATGCACACAGCTCCCCTGGCCCAGCTCTCATAGGAAATGGCCGCCTCAGCAGGGGCACTTCTGAGGTCTGTGCTTTGACTTCCCTCCCTCCACTTCCTTCTCCCTTCCTTGCAGGGTGTTGGAGCTCACCACGTTGGAAGGCAGCTTGTGCCCTGGCAGGTATTTGACATTTTCATGCTGTGTGTTGATGATCTCTGTCAGCTTTTTGCCCCCGACATCTTCCTCAAACACCCACATGGTCACCCGTGGGTCAAAGCGTGCCAGCTGGGCTGCATTACCACCCACGATCTTGGCGATGGCTGAGCCCCTGGCAGGAAGCGGGAGGACACATTAAAGCGGAGGTGTGTGAGGGGGGTAAGGGAGGGAATGGTGTTAGCCAAATAGGGGACAGGGACAGTGCTCCACTTCAGGATCTCAGCACCTCACTTACTTGCCACTTTCCTTGTCACCCCCACCCCCCATTTCAGAGTGAGTCCCCAGTGGCCTGGTAGAGGAAAGGAGACTCCACACTTTGCTGCTGGAGAAGGAGGAGGGGTGCAGCCCTTCTAGTCTTCCCATCCCCCCAAACCCAAGCAGCTTTTCAGGCAAGGAGCATTCTGAAGGCTCCCTTCCTATGTGAGCAGGTGCAGGTGACCTGGCAGGCAAGGGCCAGGAGAGGCTTGGACACCACACCTTGTGTCCTGATGAGGGCAGGCACAGGGGAGAGAGCAGGGATGGAACGGGAACCTGAGGGCATTACCTACCCACTCTGCCTCCTGCCTGCCAAGCCTCCCTCCCTAAACCCCTCTGTGCTGTGGAGAACCCACCCTTCCCCCCCCATCCCTTGACAGAGCTGCTTACCAGTTGCCGGAGCCTACAATGCAGACTTTCTTGCCAGCCATGGTGCCGCTTCTCTGTCTGAGCCGGCTCGGTGCCACTCTGCCCAGCTCCTCTGCCGGCTAGGAGCATTTAACTACACCACACGTGAGTGCAGCCAAGCCCCGCCCTCGAGGGGTGGGTGAAGAGGCGGCCGCCCAGGAGATGGAGTCTGGCAGAGCCAGGGAAAGGGGAGAAAAGGGTAGAGACAGGTGGGGAGCAGGAATGGGGCAGAAACCAGGCCTGGCTTTTCCTCGTAGATTTGCCAGCTGCCGGTGCTGGCAAGCATCTTCCATTGGCTCCAGGCCTCTTAGTATTCGATCCCCTGCCCCCACCCATGATCTCATTTTGAGATCTGTCAAGAGATAGCCCAGATAAGAAGCAAGTGACTGATTGTTCCCCCCTCACTCCCTCTGCCCCCTCCCCCCACAATGGAATAAATTTACTCGGGTCCTAGGAGCAGAGATGGGAATGGGAGGTAGAATTTCCCTCCACATCTTCCCAGGACCCCCAAAACTGCTCTACAGGTTTGGCCTCTAGCAGTGGACAGGACCACAAGTCACTGGTCCTGCACTAGATCCACAGCAGAGCTTGGGGAGGTGGGGCAGAGGAGTGTGGCCTTGCTTTTAAAGGGAAGACCATATAAGAGCTAAGGGCCTGCCTTAGGGGCCACAAGGATAGGTCACCTAGACTGGTCCTCTCAGGGACACACCAATGGGCCTCTACCTCAGAAGGCCACCACCTGCATTTCTTCCAGGAAGGGAGAGGAAAAGGTGAAAGAGGGCTCTAATGCCAAGTGGTCAATGAGTCTCTTTTTGCAGACTCTGGGCTTGAAGAGGACAGGAGAAAAAAGAAGGTAGCCAAAACGTACACTGTCCTTGAGAGGCTCTGAGCTTCCTTCAGTTCCTCCTCTGCTGGATTTCCAAGCTACCATATACTACCACACTAGGGGCTCCCTCAAGAGTTTGCAAAGCCCAGGGAAGCAGGACCTGAGGCAGTTTACCCTCAGGGGCAACTGTGACCTGGCAACAAGCTTTGTGGTCTCAGAATGCTGTAATTGAGAGTAAGCGCAGTGTGTGTCTTTGGGAGCTCAGAATGGAAGAAACACATTCAGCAATTCCAGGGCTCTACGTCACCCCAGCCATATTTGACTAAGAGGATGCCCTGATTTCTAGGCTGATCCGGAGAGTGGGGCCAGAGGCCCTGTCACTCCAGTTGTTTGTGCACCTTGGCCTAGAGGGCACACACCACTGTGTGCTCACATGCTGACCTCCTGGCCTGGCAGACTGCTAAGTGGGTGTTTCCCTTCCCCTGGGCTGCTGCTGGCCCACAACAGTGATAATTACTGGGTGAGAGGGAGTCTGTGTACAACCACTGGGGAAGAATAAGTGGGCAGGAGGGCAAGTCTGGGGAGAAATGGTATTCTGTGTTCCAGAAACTGCCCAGGAAAAGCCTACCATATTCTCCCATGACCAGGGAGTTCCCGTAAGGGGAACTTACATGAAATCAGTAGTTGGCTGTTTCCTTAGAACAAAGTGACACCCAATACAGCACCAGCCTCCCATAGATGCACTCCATTATTGCACTGGCACTGCAATCATGGCACCAGTGCCAGGCTGCCGGCTGCAAGCACTACTCATGGGTGATGGAAGAGAAAGGATGCTTCTGTCCCTGGCACATGACAGGAACCCTGAAGAATAAATGTCTATGCATAAAATAACCCCCTTGTTTTAGCCTAAATGTTTCCATTTCTCATTTTGCCTCTACAACCACTTTAGATAGTGTGGAGACAAAGAATCTGTTTCTATTTATATGAGAATAAAGGAGTTGCACAGAGACTGAGGATTGGCTGGTCATAGAACATTATCTGTACCGCTAGAGCTCTTTCCCCAAGAGCAAACTGTAGATTATTTGAAATTAATAATGGTTTACCAGTCATTCATTACACATGTAATCAGCCTGAGTGAGAACAGATGCCATTTCAATGTCCTTGACATCAATTTTCTCCACTCCAAGTTATCACCACCCCCACACACCCTTCTCCCTGCTTCTCCTACTCAAGTCTGATAAAGCCCCAAGTTCCAGAGAACAGTGGTTGTATCTTTGGTGGGTTTGACTGCATACAGGCAATAGTTGCATGTTCCCATTCACAGAGGCAAAGGCTAGTTTTTTTAACTACAACTTTGGAATGTAGGAGGTACTCACCCTATGCTCTAAACCCCCCTCTTGGGGAGGACCAAGCTGGATAACTGCACAAAGTAGGAAAGTAATGAGCCACCGGGTGGAACGCAGGGAGAAATACAGCAAAAGTTCATGCTTTTGCTAATGGGAATAATCACCCCTAAAGCAAGTCCTCAAGTTGGGTGTCTTTAATTATGAGGATGACAACAATGTAGCACTTCTATGCTGGTTTCAAGAACTGAAATCTTACTCAGAGCCATCAAAGTGGCACCCTAGAGTGGCAGACACAAAAAACAAGAATGTCTTGGGTTGTCTAGGCACTGGTCCATAGATGGGAGCCCTACAGAGGAGGGAAACTCCTCTAGAGGAGGACCAGTTGGTCACACCTAAGGAGTAACAGCTACTAGACCATCCTCTTCAGTCAATAAAACTTCTGTGCCCTGGGGAGTTCCAAAGGCAAGGCAGAGGGTGTTGCCATTCCCCTGGGCTACTGCTGGCCCACAACAGTGATAAGCACTGGGCAAGAGGGAAGTCTATATGCAACCACTGAGGAAAAGTGGGCAGGAGGGCAAGTTTGGGGGAGAAATGATGTTCTGTGTTCCAGAAACTGTCCAGGAAAAGCCTACCACCTGAGCAGTTGCTTCCATGTATGAGGTCCTGGGTTCAAACCTTGATAAGTGACAAAGCAGTGCCTCTGACCTTTCAGCTACCTACCCAAAAAGGGAACTGGAGGCAAGACTCCAAGATCCAGAGGTGAAACCCAACAATCCAACCAGCACCTAGCCTGCTGGACCACTAAAGCTGACAGAGCAATCTAGAAGAGAACCTGGGGTCCACAAGCATAAGGGTAGGAACCTTGTTTTCCACCATATTCCCAGCACCTAGAACCATAGCTGGCACACAGCAGGTGCTCAATAAATAAATGAACAAACACCATCAGCATGGCTAGTATCAGAGGAGAAAGAGCTCAGGGAAGAGCTCTCCCTCAATAGGTAGGGGGGCACCCATCCTTCAGAAGATTCTTTTATTAAAACTGGGTGACATCAATAAGGGGACAGTACAAAAAAAATTTTGGTCCATGAAAAAAAAAAAAACAATAGTTCAGTTAATAAAAACAGTTATCTTCAACAGGGACACTGTGTAGGGATGCTGAGCTTCCTTCTCATGGTTCCAGCCAGGAGCCAGGCCAGGGCTCAGTTGCCCCAAAGACGGAGGTTGTCCAGTGCCACTGCAGGGAGAACCTTTCAAGGGAGGGGGAGGAAAATGGCAGGAAAGGAAAAATGGGGAGAAAATTCTCTGTCCTCAGTTTGGAACAGGCAGAGATAAAGGACTGGAGGACGTGCTCGCAGAAGCCTGAGGAGGGGGTGGAGAAGCAGGGGCTTTGTCAGTTCTGTGGGTTTAGAGCCCAGGTGGAACGGAATTCCCCCTCTGTGCCCAACTATCTCCCACCCTGCTGTGTTGAGTCTGCGAGCCTGGGATATGCTAACTCGGGAGTGATACAACCTGGAAGAAGAATCTGAGGCTCTCCTGGAGAGATGCGAAACCATCTCAGCTCCAAGGGGCCAAGATCCAAGGTCCTGTTGCTACCTGAGGGGTCTGAAGCTTTGAGGGCAGGGGCTGGGGAGTCACAATCCTGTGAGGCAGGGAGAGGCAAGAGTCACAAACCCAACTCAGAGCTATTCTCCAGCCCTAGGCGCTTTCACTCCTCAGTGCCCTAGAAGCCACCAGTGGGTGTCAACTAGGCAGACAAGGGACAGGAAGACAGATGGCCCAGGGCTTTTACCCGTTTGATTTTAGGCCTGTTTCTCCATTAAGGGATAGGGGGAGTGGAGGGTGGAGTGAATGAGTCACACCTCTGAGCAACAGCAGGAAGGAACAGCCTCTGCTGGCCAGAACAGTACCCCAGGTTAAGTCCCTGGGGCTCTGACAGGGAAAGGCAAGATTTCCCCACCCAAATGCCCTGGATTAGGGCAGGTATGAGGGAATCCTAAAAAGGGCAGCTACCAGGAGTTTGCTGCATGGGAGCAGCAGTTAAAGAACAAGCTCCAATACTGATGCAGATCCCCTACTAGGGAGTAAGAAGCACTGAGGCTGCAGGCCAATCCAGAGGGCTGGGGACTGACTTAGGCCTCAGCGGAGCCCAAGAGTCAGAGTTCCTTTAGTGCTAGACGGCAACAAGTAAAGGAAGAGTTTGCTCTAAACCCATGGAAGGAAGGAAGGAAAGAAACTAGATTCTGTTATCAGGAGAGCCAAGATCAACTAGCTTATAGAGTGCCCCCAGGCCTGAGTCTCAGAGAAGGGGCCAAAGCTCCCAACTCCTGGGTCACTGAAGGGCAGGATCAGTGTGGCTGGTCCCCTTGAAGACCACTTGGCCCTGGGCCAAATCCATTCAGAGCAGTGATTACACCTACATGTTCTCTCTCTAACACTATCTAGAGGTCTTATGTAGACCAGGGGAGGATAGAGGCACCTGGGAACTTTGTAGGGCAAAAGGAAGCTGGGAGGTAGGAAGGGATGGGATGGGAGAAGAGGATAATAGGTGTCTTGTGAGACAGAAATGTGAGTCCCTCTTCATTCTGGTGTTGTTCTTGAACCACCAACATCCCCTGGAAGGCCCCAAGCAAGACCAACGCAGGTCTATGAGGCAGGCAGCACAGGGCCCAAATAAACAATCGGTGCAGCCAAGTCAGGGCTGTGGGAGAGGCCCTATGTATTTCGGATTCCCAGGGCTTGCTCTAATTCTTGCCGTCTCTGCTGCACCTAAGGAGAAAATAGTGGAAGGAGTGGAAGATGAGACAAACCAGAAGCTGGTACCTAACAACAATGACCCCCGTCGGGGGTGTAGGCCCCATTCCTTTTTTTTTTTTTCACCAAATTGTCCCCTGCACCCTAGGCACCTACCTTGGAGTAGAAGTATCGGCACACGGCCTCCTGAGCCCAGGGCTGAAAGTAGAACTCAGCTCGGCGCTCTTCTTCTGGGTTACCCACCACATCAGTCATGGTCTGAGAGGATTGGAGGAGGGGAGGAGGGGAGGGAGGAGGAGATTAGACTTGTTTCCTTCACACCCAAAATCACTTCTGCTATCAACAAGTCATTGCCTTGTTCAGGAATCTTTTCTGGTACCCCTTTCTCCTGTGCTCAGTCTCTATAACTGTGGTGGCACTCACCACAGGCAAGAGACGGAAGCACATGTCACACATTCTGTGCTCACTCCTACCTTCTACCTTCTTGCCTGAGCTTATGACGCACTCTCTGGGAAACACCTCAAATTCCCAATTTTCCATGAAGCCTCCCCCAGCTAATTAGCCTCATCTATCCCTTCTCTTTTGAATTATATTATTATTGGTATTGCCAGTTCTGATAATGTCTTAACATGATTCACTATTTTTTTTAATGCATATCAGCCTAGTTCATCCAAACAGAATGCATACTGTTCTGAAGGCAGAGATCAGGTCTTCCACTTCTTTATCCCCTTCAAAATGGAGCACAGTGACAGCACACAGTAAGTACTAAATAAGCACTCAATGGTTCAGCTTCCATTTCCCTCCCTAGTTGTAAAATGGACCCTGGAATGTGCTAATGAAAATCTGGTCTCTCAATTTCCCCACAGGATCTTCTACCAGGTGCTAAAAATAAAGTGAATGTGTGCCTGACTGACCCGTGTCCCTCTGCATCTTTCCTAGGTTCTCTACCTTGAGGTCCCGGCACTGGGACTGGAGCCAGTCATTGATGAAACCCTGCGGGTCTCTGGCAAAGCTCAGCATGAACTCCCGCTGGGTCTTCAGCTGGTTGATAGTCTCTATCGTCTCATGGATCTAGAAAGGAAAAGGGAAACTCATAGCTGGGGAAACTCAAAGTTAATGGCAGGAACTACCTGGCTTCTCCATGTGCTTCACCCAACCTAGGTGTAGAGTGCTGCCCAGAGACGGCACTCCTGCCCAGAGCTGCAACTGCTCCGGCCCTCAGAATTCTTTTGGCCTGTATACACACTGTTCTTAGGTAATTTGCACTTGATTCTGTGTGTCTATATACCTCACGGGAGGGGAGTTTTCCTTTTAGTCTCTAAATTCCAACTACAGGCAAAGCTACACAGTAGACACTCAATCCACAGCACGAATGGGTCCAAAAACACTCTCAGGTAGAAAAGAAAGGCAAGAGGGTTGTCTCAAAACCTGTGGTTCCCTGAGTTTTGTTCTCAGCTCTTTTTTCACTTCTCATTCTACACATGCTTCCTGGCAATTTCATTTACTTGCACGTCTTTCACTACCACTGACAAGCTAATGAGTCACCATTTCACAGTCCAAAATCCATTTTCAAAACTTCAACCAATCCAACTGTTTTCCTGACATCTCAAGGCACCTTAAACTCAATGTATCCCATACTAAACTCACTGCCTTTTCCCCTCCTCCTGTTTTCTATCCTAATGAGTACTACTATTGACCCAAGGTAGAAACCTGGGAGGCATCAAAAGCCTTCCTTCTCCCTCACCCCACGCCCCCACCCAAATAGTAGCCAGGGCCAAGTTTCTTTAACTCCATTTCGACACCTCTCAAGTCTATCTACATATTTCTATCCCCGCTGTCAGTACTTTAAATTTTGGCCTTCAATATATATCACATGGATTACTGCACCAGCCTCCTAACCGGGCTCCCTGCCTCCACATCTGTCCCTTTTCCAATTCATTCTCTACATTCCTGCCAGCGACCATTCTAAATGCAAATGAAATCCATTCCTCTGCTGGTGATGATCTTTCAACAAGCTCTCAGTCTTCAGGACAAAGTATAAACCAGTTTTCCCTGCATCAAAACTCCTTCATGATTTGGCCATATTCGGCTTCCTCTCCCAAAACTTCCGTCTCTGGCACCCTGTGCTGTATTTAGCACATAGAGCTTGTACTTCTTGAATATACCAAGCTCTCTCCCTCATCTTTGGGCTTTTATTTATCCTGTGTCCTCTTTCTGGAATGTCTTCTACTTCCCTTTGCCCCCAAGCGCTCCTATCCTTTCTCCCCTTTCATTAACTCCCACTTTATTCAAGATTTAGTTGAGTTATTAAATGTACAAAATAAAGTAAAGTAAAAAAAAAAAAAAAAAAAAAAAAAAAGAAAGAAACAAAACAGCAAGATGGTCTAAGTTCTAAAACACCAACTAAAAGACAGAGATTATCAAATTAGATAAAAAATCAAGCCTAAACTCTATGTTATGTGTAATAAATCCACTTTACTTTCTAATATCAAAAATAAATAAATAAAGATTTAGTTGAGGCATTAACTCTTCCAGAAAAGCTTCTGTGGTCTCCTTTGTGTTCCCAGAGCACTTTTGACTTTACCTGCAGGGACTATGTTTAATAATGTTAACAATAGTAATACTGAGAAGATTAACAGGAGCAGCAGCTATCATTTGTTGTTTTTGTGTGTTAGGCACAGTGTCATGTGCTTTATATACACTGTCTCATGTAAACAAACATTACAGTCTCTATTTCATAGATCAGAAATCAAGGCTCAAAGCTATTAAATAGTATAGCCAAAATCAGAACTCATGTTTGCCTGGCTCCAACTAGCAACAAGCCCGTTCCTGGTATATACTGGGTTTTGAAATATTCTGAATGAATGAAAAACAAAGGTGGCCTGGAAGCTGTAATGGGGGCTGGTGGCACCCAAACTACCCAGGGCAGGAGCCCCTACCTTGTTGTCTAGAGTAGCAATCTCCTGCTGGCTGGCAGTAGACAGCAGAAAAGAATTCATTTGGGTCTTCAGGGTATCATCCACTTCCACATCAATATCGTAACAAGCCGTCTTTTTCTGATCATTGGGGTCAACACTGGAGAGAAACCAAAGGGGCCTGGTAAAGGGCTTGGCTCCTAAGACCTAATTACAGGGAAGCGGCTGTGGCTCAATCAGTGGGGCTCCCGTTTACCATATGGGAGGCCCCGGGTTCGGTTCCTGGGGCCTCCTGGTGAGGGCGGGCCTGCCCGCACGGCGTGGTTGGCTGACCCAGCGAGCGCAAGCAGCAAGGGGGGATAAATGAATAAATAAATAAAATCTTTAAAAAAAAAAAAAAAAAAGATGGCCCAGGAATTGAGGGAGGGGCTGACTGCAAAAGGGCACAAGCAAACTTTTGGGGGTGACAGACATGTTCTGCATCTCCATTGTGGTGTTAGCTACACGGTGTGCACATTTACCAAAGTCATCAAACTACACTTTAAAATGGGCCATTTATTAGCTTATAAATTAGGTCTCAATAAAGTTGATTTTCAAGAAAGTCAATAGTGAAAAATTCAAATATGTCAAAAGATACACCGAGAAAAGTTTCACTCCCATCTCTTTTTTTTTTTTTTTTTTAAAGATTTTAATTTATTTATTCATTTATCCCCCCCTTGCTGCTTGTGCTCACTGGGTCAGCTAACCACGCCGTACGGGCGGGCTTGCCTTCACCAGGAAGCCCCGGGAACCGAACCCGGGGCCTCCCATATGGTAAACGGGAGCCCTACTGATTGAGCCACAGCCGCTTCCCCTCACTCCCATCTCTGACTCAACCTCCCTCCCTAGAAGAAACTGCTGCTACATTATCTAGTATACTTTTCTCCCTTTAAAACTCAAATTGACCCTGAAAATAATAAAAATAAATAAATAAAATTAAACACACACACACATAAAATAAAGTAAAATAAAAAAGCAGGACTACAGTACAGACTAGCCTCTAATGACCCAATTTATAGTTCTAGGAGTTCCTATTGAGTGAGTGATAGTTCAGGGCCTAAAGAAAGGGAGGTCTTAACTATTGGAATCAATATGAAATAAAGGAAAGAAGGCAGAGAGACTATATACAACCAGAGAAGAGAGTGCCGTGAGGGGAAAGTGTCTTCCTGCACTGCCTATCTGCCTGGAAATGCCTTACCCACCCACGTTCGGAACAAAAAAATGTAAGAAGGTACAGAGTTGGAATCTCATACTGGAATGCTCTACCATCCAGAGAAAAGACTGTTACCAATTCCTCCTATCAGCGCTGAGCTGGTAAACGTTTAACAACTTATTCTCCAAAGGGAAAAAAATCCTTATTTGCCCATTTCTGTGGTTTAAATACTCCCTCCACAGCTGATTTTAACCTACCAACATTACACTACTGATCACAGAGCTGGGAAGAGATGTGCAATAGCACACAATTATTTGGCATTTCCACCATACAGATACAAAAGACATAACCTTGAGATGTTTACATATTAGGAAAAATTATAATAAAAATTTACTACAACATATTTAATTCTAGGTTTATATAATTTAATTTTAAACAATGGCTATATTTAGCAACCTGCTTGCAAAATTCCTAAAAATTGGACGCTCGACTCTTACAAGCTGGTATAAGCACTCTCCAGCACACAGCTGACTCCCACACACGCTTACCTGATGACATGATTAATGATAATGGGTTCTGGTGGCATAAGCAAGGCATGGAGCCGCTGGGGAATCTCTGAAAACTTCATACGCTGAGACTCAAAGATCTATGGGAAAAAGGAGAAGCAGCTAGAAGCTGGCGTTTTGAGCACCACTAGTGATCCAATGGGTTCCAGCAAAAGAATGGGTCCTTTACTTACCTGCTGGAGGTACTTGTCACAGATGACAAACTCCCGCTCGTGAGGGTCCTGGAGCTTATGTGTCTTAATGTATTGCCACAGTGCTTGGATGATCACTGGACGGGTCTGGGTGTGGATGCCCAGGAGCCGAGCCAGGCGAGGGTCTAATTTAAACTGGGGAGGCTGCAGAGAACCAAAGAGTACAAGAACAAAACTGATTAGCTGGGTCTGCCTGCATTTTGGGGTTCTTGTTGTGGCAATTCATTCAACCCATTCAACAAACATTAATGTAACACTTTCTCTGGGGCAGAAAAATAGGAGGAGGAATTCAGAGATGACTGAGAACCTATCCCTGTGCTTAGGGAACTTCAAGTCTAGTGGCAAATTATCCATGGTAAGACTTAAACCCTCAAACACCAGAACTGCTGAGGAGATATGGCTGTGAAAGCTGGAGCCCCCCACACCATCACAGAATACCTGGTAATCCAGCATCAGTAGGACAGTACACCGTACATTCACGTCTCCTGGACGCTTCACCTGGAAGCCATCAGTCTCCTGGGTAGTGGCGGTCCTGTGCCACTACAGAGAGGAAGATGTCAGGGGGTGCTCTCCCAGAGGAAGAGCTGGGGTGGGAGGGAAGAGCTTCTGTAATGACTGAATATTCAACTTTTGATTACTGAGGCTATTGGAGCAGAGCAATAGCATGAGGCATTTTTATTTTTATTTTTATTTTTTTTATACATTTTTTTTTTTTTTTTTTACCGGGAGGTCCTGGGTATCGAACCCGGGTCCCTCCATATGGGAGATGGACGCCCAACCATTTGAGCCACATCCATCCCCCCATGAGGCATTTTTAAAACTGCATATGGGAAAAGTTTGTTGTATATGTTACCACAACAAAGTTGTTTTTTTAAAAACTGCATATGACTTTGGGATTAATGTCTATATATAAACAGATTAAATTTTTTTTTTTTTTTAAAGATTTTATTTATTTATTCATTTATCCCCCCCTTGCTGCCTGCGCAAGCGTCAGCCAACCACGCTGTGCGGGCAGGCCCGCCCTCACCAGGAGGCCCCGGGAACCAAACCCGGGGCCCCCCACATGGCAAACGGGAGCCCCACCGATTGAGCCACAGCCTCTTCCCCAGATTAAATTTTTAATTGACTGTTCAGACTCATATTTAAATTAGCCTGAATTTCCTGTCATGACTATCCACAAACTGAATAATATATATGTGCCCAGTTATAATACAGCTACTATTACTAAGTATTTTCTATATACAAGAGATTTCTAAGCCATTTACCTGGGTCATCTCACTTAACCCCAAAACATCCCTATGAAATAGTCAGTTTTATACCTCTTTTACAGATGAGAAAATAATGCTTAGAAGAATAAAGTGGGGAGGAAGTATACACTCAGTGGTTGAGGGCCTGCTTCACATGTATGAGGCCCCGAGTTCAATTCCCAGTACCTTCTTAAAAAAAATTTTTAAATAAAAAAAGGAAGAAGAAAGTAACTTGGAGCTGCAATGTGAGCTCTGGTGTGTCTGGTTCTGCAGTCTACATTCCTTCCTAGCTACTAGGCTCCACTGCTATAAAATCAAGTTAAATATATTTATAAGTTTCTATTGAATCAATGACTTACTTCCCTTATTAGATGGTAAAGACCTTCTCATGTCATGACTACACTGGCAAAAAAAGGAGTAGGTTAAACTCACTTGGAGCGCTAGACTCTCTCATTTTGGTTCTGACTGTATCCCAAAGAATACTGTTGCTAACACCTTCTTCAGAACATTGCATTCTATTTGGCATTTAATAAAGGATTTCAGTGATTATTTGGAATGTGAATTTAAATGGAACAGGGACCAAGAGAAAGCCCCAGATTTATAAAGGTAAATCTGGTAAATATTAGTATACTATTATTAAACCCCTTCAACTACAAAAAGTGCTGACAGGAAAAAGTATGAATGGTGTATGGATAACTAGGTCTCACCATTATTAACTAGCAAGGGGCAGAGATGGCGTGGCATATCCAAGAGGCCTCCATCAGAATTTCCCTTGAACGTGGGGGCATATAGGGTGGACATTTTATGCAACGAAAACAATGAGCATTTAAAAGGTAGGACTAGTTAGATTGAAATTAAGAACTAAACACTGCTAGTGCCACCTGGAGGGCAACAGGCAAACTGCCATGGTGATACTGTACACTTGGAGTAAAACCCTTCAATTTAAACATCCGCCTCTCCCTAGACATTAAAGTTCCCACCTCAACATTCTCCAGTCACAGGGTCAAAGCCTAGAAGGCAGAACTACTTACTTCTACCAGATGGTTGTCTGGTCCATACAGGTCTTTGTCCAGTTCAATCACCAAGGACTTAAAAAAGGAAGAGAACTTCCTTTTTTGTTTGGTGGCATCATATTTGGACAAGGCTGACTAGAGAGACAGGAGAACTCATGTTAGAAAAGACCAGAAAAAGCTTCCCAAGACAAAGCCCAATAGAAAAGGAACCCACTACAGCAATGGGGAAAAATTCAAAAATGTCTTTTAAATATCTCTCAGGAGACAGCAAGGTAGGCAGGCTTCTGTGGGTATCAAACCAGTAATGGTAGCAACAGAACTCAGGAAAAGCAGCCTGCAACATGTACAGGGCCACTGACTGACCCGCTTCATTTCCCCAAGAAAAATGGGGCAAGTTAAGCCAAACTATTATTGCACATGACATAGAAGCAAGTTTGAACAGAGAAAAAGTCTGACTCCAGAAGGGAAATGAATCACAGGCAATAAGCAGCCAGAACAAAAACAGCTTTATTTGGACTGAATGACAACACCAGCAGATGGAATGGACCTATATAGAGAAGGAAGCTCTGTCACTAAACCCTGGTTCTCCTGCAAAAGTGGATTCAAATTAGCTTGCCTGTGACAGCTTAAAATAAAGGACTGTAGTGTGTAAGGGAATGAGAGGCGAGTTTCCCCACAGAGCTGCTCAGGTGGGGCTGTCACCTGTCAGCTGATGTTCCTCATAAAGCAATGAAGAGTCTATGAGAGAAATCTATCCCACTTAACTTGTGAGGTAACTCCAATGAAAGCTGGGAAGAGGAAGATGCCCAGTTAGAATCAAGGGCCTTAAGGACTCTCAGAGAGGAAGTCATGGCCTCAAATGCCAAGAGCAAACTCACTTGTTTAAAAAACAAAACAACCAACCAAAAAAAAAAAAAAACTGAAGTAATCTTCAGATACTGGTAAACCCAATGGCCAGCAGCACCATGAGGAAGGTAAACAACAAATCAGATCCCAGGACAATAAGATTCTCAACTTGATACTGCAAGGAGGGCTAAAGCTGTGGGAGCCAGGCACAAAGAACCACTGTCTTCCAGTACAGAGAACAAAATGTCCCTCTCCCTGTTGCTCCCAACAGGAGCTGTGCTCACTGTCAGGCCTCCACCCTAGACACCGACCACAGTGGACCTTGAACTCACGTCCTCCAGGAGCCGTCCTTCTACTCGAAGCTCCCAGGAAGCCACTGTCCCTTCCCCATCCTCAGCATCTGATTTAGCCGGATTGAAAGTGTTAGAAATGAAAATTCGCAGCTTCCGTTTTTGCTGAGGAAGGCAGAAACAGGATTTAATAGTGGGGCTTCAGTGGTTTCATTTTGAAAACAAGCATCTCTCCAAACCCCCAAATTACTTCTAACAGACTGGCTTAGTGTTTACCCAGTCCCTAGGGTGGGTGGAGATTCCATCTAGAAGAGGAATGGAGACCATTGGCCTAAGTACAAATGCGTACACTGGGATGCCAGGTGGACAGAGGCATGCAAGGTGCCAGGTTCTCAAGGTGGGAGAGCAGTTATAGCAAAAACATGGATAGCATATATTTCTGATGCAAGAGACATCAAGAGCCCCTCCCTTGTTCTTATGCTCCTAATGTAATTTTCAGTTTGTAGGCAGAAGGGAGAGATTTGGTTTAAATGCTAGGGAGAGCTGTGCTGCGCCTTTGATTTCTCAACTAAGCCTGCTGAAGGTTCCCGAGTCCTCTCCTTTGGCTCTCTGTGTAGCACTCTCCTGTGTTACCTTGATGGGACGTTTCAAGGCCTCCTGGATATCTAGCCGTTTCCTCATGATAGTCTGGTCCAGTTTCCTTTCAAAAGCCAACAGATCCATATAGGCCTGGGATTCTGGTACCAGTTCACGAATCTTAGGAACAGAAAGATAATAATTAGGTTCTAGAGCTGACCATCTCCATTCTCAAACTCCCTGCATACACAAAAAGACCTATAGCCTGGACTCACCCTTTGAGGTAGAATTTTGTCAGCCATCTTCTTTTTCTTTGCACTGTTTGGAATAAACTGTATTAGGTTGAGATGAAACTAGTCAACAAGTAAGCAAGCTGTCAGCACCTCCATTTATAGAAAAGTGGAGGGGTTGCAAAGCTTCTCTCAAATCAAAGAGCTTCCCCCTTCACCAACATGAGGCAGTCTCAAAGAGTCCCGCAGTCCCAGACTGCTGACACAGCACCACCTTTTCTTGGTCCCTGATATTCCCACCACCTTTGTTCTCACAGATATCTTCCCTCCCTCCCTCTGCCCCTGGGTCATCTTACTTGTGGTTTCGATTTTGGACCGCCTGCTGCTGGACCTGCTGGATCTGCTGAGGCGCAGGTCTCTTGCGGGACTGGTCCATCCCTGACTGTGTCAGGCCAGGTCGGACTGAAGGGTTTCCCCCATAACCGGGGGGTCCCATGGAAGGTCCCTGAGGTGTCATTCGGCTGCCTGGCAGCATACCTGGTCGCTACAGAGGGGAAAGGACCCAGAGATGTCATGGTTTTCCCTACTAACACCACCAGGAAGAAAGGGAAAGTGGGGGGGTGCAAGGAGAGGAGAGCTGTTTCCTTGAAATATAAGTAACGGAGGCGTTCTCCACACCGATTGTGATTCCATGGGTGAATATGGCCCAGAAGCTAAGATACAGCCAGCATAAACTCAAATGCTCTCTATTTTGGATCTGACATATCAGACATCTCTTCAGTCCCACATTTACTCTGCCAGCTATTAGCTCCTTAGAAACTGACTCCAATTTGCCAGCTACACCCTTTGTCTTCCTCTGGGCACTAGAGTTGTCAAGCCCCTTTGGACTCCTGCCCTTAGATGCCCACCCCTGCCCCACTCCATCCACTCTGATCCTACAGCCTGACACGCCACGGAAACAATGCTCCTTTGGAGCAGGTGGGGATGCTAAATGCCTCCCCCTCCCTTCCTCCGCCCTAACTCTCCTCACCCCACACAGGGCCTGAATTCCTCCCAGGGGAGCCCCTCCTACTTCTCCCCCTACTCCTGTCACTCCCGGGCTACTGCTCGGCCCCGCCCCCGGCCCGCGCGCCCCTCCTCCTGCCCCACTCACGGGATAGGCCGCTCCGGGCATCGGGGAGCGGTACAGCCCTTGACCTGGCGCTGGGCCCATTCGTACGGGGGGCCCCGGAGTCCCGCCCGGGCCCAGGGCAGCTGCCGCGCCCGCCCCTCCTGAGGTTCCGGCGCCGCCGCTCGGAGCCACTGACTGGAAACCCGCCCGGGCCGCCATCTTCCCCGGAGCCGCCGCCGCAGCTGCACAAAGAACCGGAACCGGAACTCCCCCCGTCCCCCGCGCGCCCCCCGAGCGCCCTCTTGTCGGTCCGTCCGTCCACCTGCCTGGCCCGGGAGGCTCTCAGAGCAACGAAACTATAGGCTAGAGCGGGAGGACTAGCGGAAAAGGCTGGGCTGACCACTCCCTCCTGCTCTCAGGGTTCGGGAGGGAAAACCATAGAGAGGACCTCTGGGCTAGAGAGGCCCTGTGAGCGGGCGCCCCCAGGCCGACGGGAGGAAGACAAGGACCTGGAAAGTGGAGACCCCAGCCCCAACCCTCTGATGCAGAGGGTGGCAGAGTAACTGCTTCATCTAGGCGCAGCGCCTTTAACTTTCCAAAGCGCTTTGATTGCTTTCCGTTTCACTCCCTTATTGCTGTATCTCCGAGGGGCTAAGGATGAGAACTGCTTATTCCATTCTACAATGGAGCTCAGAGGGTAAATGACTTGGCAAAGTTTATCCATTCAGTTAGTAGTAAAGCCAAGCCTAGAATCCAGATCTCCTGGCTTCTTCCCAGGGCTGATTCCACAGATATGCTTCAATAACTACCTCATCCTGGAACTTCAATGCAACTGGTCTCTAACCTTTGGCCTAATCTGTTTCTCGGTTTTAAGTTCAAGTTTATCTTGACTTACGCTTCTGCTCTCCTTTCCAAAGAGTCCTTTGTGGTAGGGCTTCTCTTTGGGGTCTTTGTTGCCTTTGGCCTCTCCCTCTTTCCCTGTTCCGTGGTTCAAACCATTCCCTAAATGATGTCCCATCCCAGGAGAACCAGGACCTCCCTACTCAGACCCTGTCCTTAACTCCTCCCCGATTCTTTGGCCCCAAGCAGAGTTCAGCACTAATCAATTGGTGGAAAGACCTAAATTACTTTCCAAATGAGTGAAGAACAACACTGAAAAGGAGATGGTTGAAACCCAGTTTATTCGACCAGAGGCATGCGTCACCCAGAGCCCCACCTGCTGTTCCCCCATCCCGTGCACACTTTTGGCCTTGCTCCTGCTTCCCTCTGGGGAGGTCTGCTGTCTAAGGAACTTTTAGAAATGAAGAGTTGCCAAACATCCTACAGCTTCACTCCCCAGCTCCAGGCCAATGTGCAGGTGACCTGCCCACAGGTCCTGTTCCAGGGTTTGAGACCAATGACATAGCTGGGCACAGAAGGCCTGGGAAGAGGTTGGGGCTCTGGCTTGGGAGGGGTGCCTGTGGAGGTTGGGGGAGGCAAGCCCTCTCCCTCACTTGCTTCTCATTAAGGTAGGGAGGGACAGAACAGCAGAGCTTTCAACTCCTCCTCTAGGCCTGTCTCTTTCCTCCCACTCCATATCCTACCTCACCAAAAAATGTGAGTGGCAGCCTTGGTTATCAGGTGAGAAAAGGGGGCTGGGCACCTAGAAGGAGGGAAAGGCCTTGATTGAGGGCCTCAGCTTCTGCCTGTCAGCACCCTGCTGTCCCAGCTGTGAGAGTCTTCAACCCCCAGCCCCCTTCCCTCTCTGACATTCCCTTGGCTTGGTGTCCAGAGCAGATCTCCATCCCCGGTTGGGGGCTATCTCTGCAGCAACCCTTCCCCTCCCGCAGAGGCCAGAGCCAGCCAGGCAAAGGGTGTTGGGGAGGGTGGAGCAGAGGATAGGAATGTTAAGGCTGCAGGGAGGTCAGAGGGTACCCAGATTGTGAGGAGAGGATGAGGCCAGAAAGAGGCAGAGCTTGTGATTCACAGCTTCCTTTATGTCGCCACCGAGATAGTGCGAAGGTTACAATGCGTGTGTCGTCTCCTTGTGCTTCTCAGAGGGATGTGTGTACATAGTACAGACACCAGGGGAGAGAGTCCAACTCTTTATACAGGCGAAGGCATTCAGAGACCAGGGAGTGGGCAGAGACACAGAAGGGGAACTTAGGGAAGGGGGGTGGTTCTTAGAGACAAGAGGGGATGGGGAGAGACAGACAGGGTTGGGGGAAAGTATATACAGAGATATAGCAATATAGAGTCTGTATCATATAGAAATAGAAAATGCAGGTGAGGTTGTTGAGAGAAGCAAATGGAGTTGAGGAAAAGGACTTGGGAGAGTTCCATAAGAAAATTTATGGATGTGGCCCTCTACAGGGGCCCCTGGGAGAGGGACCAGTGAGGTCAGGCACCAGTGCCCCTCTCCCTCAGCTGGAAACCAACCAGCAGGGTCTTTTATGGGATGGGAGAGGATGGCTGCCTCTTGGGATTTCTCTCCAGCAGCTACAGCTCTAGCGTGGGGGTGAACTTGTAAGTATCAGGATGTGGTCTACAGCACCAGGGCCACATCTTGCCCCATCTCCACTTCTTCAGGGGCTCTCCCCACCCAGCCCCCTAGGGACTCCACATGGTGCGAGGGGGTGAAACTGGGATCTTAGTTCCTACCTGGAGACTTGAGGTGTGCAGGGGAGGTCGCTGCACTGAGAGGGTCTCTTAAAGCTGGGGAATCCCTCCCCAGCCCTCCCCCTCAAGGTACATTCTCTGGTTCAGGGCCAAATTCCAGATCCCAGGGATCTACTCCACCCCCCAATGGGAGGGAGCTTTGGTGACAGGTGGCAGCAGAATGTAGGTGGACACTCAGATGGCAGACAGACAGAATTCAGGCTGGGAGCTGGGGGAGGCAGCATGGGGCAGAACGGGGCAGCCTGAGATCCCTTGCCCCCTTCTCTCTTTTTAGTTTCTTTTTTAGATTAGTTTAGTTTTGTTAAAACCAAAAACAATCACCAAATAAAAAAAAAAAAAAAAAAAGGGACAGAGGCAGGGAGAGTATTCTATGGTCAAAACTCCTTCCTCACTACAGAGGAGAGGAAAGGATTGCCCAGGAGTGGGGAACTGCCCTAGGAGTGGGGGGGAGGGGAGAGTCCCGAGGGCAGACTGGGGGCGCAGCGGGGGGCCCGTTGCTCTCCTAGCCCTCTCCATCTAGGCCTTTGGTTACAGTGGCCTGCGGGGCTCAGCACGTAAAGTCCTCGAACGTGCCTCGGGCCGGATGATGAGGTAGGATGTTGGCAGCGTATGTCATCCCAGCAGGGTGGCCCCGGAGGCTCTCGCATGGGTTCTAGGAGAAGGGCACAAACAGGACAGGGACTGGTTATCGGAGAGTCCACGGGTGGCCCTGGAGCGTAGAGGAGGCAAAGGAAAGACGGTGCCAAGGAGCAGGGTGGGGGCGGGGAGGGGGTCCTGGGGCGGTGCGGGAAGGGTCAGGGCCAGAGGCCGCCCCTCGTTGGCTTCCTCACGTGTCTTTTGACGTCGTCCAGGCTAAGGGCCACACCCTTGTCCGCGCTGCTCCTTTTGGCTTCCTTCTGGCACTTCTCTCGCCGGCACAACTTGTGCTTAATGACCTGCGACAGGGGGCGGGGTGGGTTGGAACCTGCCTCCGTGGCCCCGCCCCTCCGCGGCCCCACCCCAGTGGCCCCGCCCCCTCGACGACCCCGCCTTCCGTGGCCCCGCCCCCTCGGCGTCGGGTCCGGGGGCTCCCTGTCCCGGTTTACCTCGTAGGCGTAGTCAAAGAGCTCCAGCACCGTGAGGATGCTGGCCCCTATGAACAGCCCCATCTGGCCCCCAATGTCACCTGCGGGAGGGGCGCAGAGGTCAGTAAGGTCAGATCGCCGTGGGGGCGACAGGGCTCACTGTGACAGAGGCGGGCCAATCCTTTTCGCAAGGGGATTGACAACCTTCGTACAGAACGGGCGCAAAACCAGCCTCTGGTGGGATTTTAATTTTCTTCTCTCTGTTTTTCTGCATTTTTGTACTTTTCAGGAAAAACAATTGTTTACAAAATACCCCAGCACTCTTGGTCTCTGGGCCAATTTTCAGGGACACGTGAAATATTCCCACCCCCACCCCCATGCCCATGGGTCTCTCTCACTTTGCCCTGAGAGAAACGCCTTCCCTCCCCCTACCACATACCAACACAACAGGGTTTGGGGAAGAGCTCCTGGGATGGGGGCCTTATGGGATAGAGGTGAGCATCCTGCTTTGAGTGGTGGGGAGTCAGGCCATGCCCATGGCAGAGGAAGGGACAGGTGCCATCGGCAGCTCACCCAGGAGCCCTGCAATCTCATAGGCCTTCTTCTGCTCAATGGTCTCATAGTTGAGAACTTCAAAGAAAATGTCCAGCACCAGGATGTTCTCCCTGCAGTGAGGTTGGGGGAGGAGACAGGGGTTCAAGTCATAGCTCTGCCCCTTACGAGTTTGGTGACCTCAGCAAGTCTGCCTCTGAATCTCAGTCTCCACATCCATAAAACGAGATGCTAATGGACATATGTGCCTTGTGTGAGGATTAAATGAGATGGTATACAGGAAAAGACACTGCACATTTGGTAGTGTGGGGCGATCACAGTTACAGCAACGAGGGTGAAGATAGAGGATAAAGCAGGAAGGTGGGGAGAAGGGGTGCTTTCCCTGCTTATTCTGGCTTGGTCTTCCCTCTATGCCCACCCCAGACCCTTTGGTTGCTTCTGGAACCTTCCCCATATTATCTGAACTTCCTCCTGCCTGCCTGCACCCCAGCAAGCCCCCCTTGTACCCTTCACTGTCCCCAGTCAGAGAGCCCTTACCCTATGTACTGCTCAGACTTGTTGAACTTCTTGGCCAGATATTTGGCTGAGGCTTTGCTGGGTATCTTGACCATGGACAGCTCCTTGCCATACCGGGTCAGGTTGCAGGGCATTTCGCACACGCAGTACTCCTGGTCTTTCTCCACCAGGAAGTCTGTGCCAGGGCCAGGTGGAAGGCACCAGTTTTACACACGCACATCCTGGCCCTGCCCATAGGACCCCTGGGCCCCCCTTTCTCTTTTCCTTCTCAGTTCTTCACCTTTACTCTGTGCCGAATTCCCCACCTCCACACCCACCCCCACCGTGGTGATGATCCTCTCCCAGCCTCCCCATGGATATTTCTCAATCCCACATCTCCTTCCCTCAGAGCCCTCAGGCTCCCTTGCTCTGTCAGGGCTGAGGTGCTGATGAGAGGGTGAGGACCCCTCCCATCAATTTCTCCTAAGGGCCTCCTGGATATGCTGTTCCCAGCCTTGTGTCAGACACAGGGGAGGGTAGAGCCTGGCCTAAGACTTATTTGAAACCTCTGGGAACTTGGCAGCACTTCCTTCCCTCCCTCAAACTGTCCCAGGTGAGGGGCACTCACCCAGAGCAGGATCTGCACACTCCTTGTACTGTTCTGGGGTGCAGTATGGGGCATCCCCTGTGGAGGTGAAAAGACAGTGGTGCAGGGTGAAGATTAAAGGGCTCTTGTGATGGTGGTGGGACCAAAAGCCTACAAGGTGGAAGCCAGCCCCCAGTTTGCTGTGGAGTCGGCGCCTGCACACACATTTGTCCCTCTTGGGCCCTTCCCACCCACCCCTTTGGACTCAACCCCTCCCTGTACAGGTAGGATTTGAGGTCAGAGAGAAGTGAGTGAGAGGGGGGGTGGAATGAGGATGGAAAGGGGGTGGGAAGAGGCCAGCTGGTCTTGCTTCCCTGTTGGCAGGGGGTTGATAGGGATAGTCAGGTGGTGAGGGGCAGGGCAGGCTGAGGGGCCCCAGGGTTGTGCTTGGAGCTTTGTGGTCTCACCTGGCATGTGCACCATGCGGCAGTTGCAGTTCTCCACCAGGTAGCGCGTCTCACAGTCGATGCGGCAGGCGGTGATGCTATAGGAGTCGAAGAAATCCGAGTCCATGGTAACAGCTTTGCAGGTACCCCAGGGCGGGGGCAGGTAGATGAGCTGCTGGGAGAGCAGGGTAGCTGGGGTGTGTGTGGAGAATTCTCCCAACATCACCTTGATGGGCTTCTCTGACAAGGTTCACAACTCAGGAGTCGTAGCCCCTCTCCCTCCACAGGCTCTGGGGGCCTCAGAGTTCCCAGAGCTTTCCCGTTCATTAGCTCATCCATGCTTCTGACTAGCCAGCTCCCAGCCAGGCCCCAGCTCACCTGTCCCTCCCATTACATATCACTCCTCTACCTTGATCTCTCAACATACCACCCCAGGACCAGTCTCCCCTGGCCCTCTCACCCGCTGCTCCTGGCAGGCCACGAAGGTCTGGAACCCGGGGGCCACGCCAAAACCCAGCTGGTCGATGAAGGGAGGTTCATCCTGACTGTGGATCTGCACTTTGATGCCTGCCTCAAAGGACGTCTCATCTGTAGGAATGAGGGGTGTGTGTGTTGGGAGGGCTTCTGCCTCCCTGGCACCCCCTCAGAACTAGGGACATCCTAGGTCTCCTGGGAATAAGCACAGCCTGTGCTGGGGCTGGGAGGTCTATGGGGTTCCAGCCCACCTCCAGCCTCCCTCTGGGTCCACCAACCCCCTAATGCCACCATCACCTCTGAATCCTACACGCCTCCTTTCTTACCTGGCTTCTGTTATGCATCTGGGTGTTTCAAACTATTTCTCGAAGACTGTAACTGTCTCAGACTCTCTTCATTTCTCTCCCTCCCTTCTCCCCCATTTCTTTCTGCCCCAAGGCCCCTGAGACCAGAGAGACAGCAGGCAGCCCCAGAAGAGAGGGAGTTATTTATAGAATGAGTGGCGGCCACTGATGGATAGGGATGGCTGGTTACCTTGGAGAGTAACGGAGCCAGGAAGGGAGAGCCAGAGAGAGGCATGTGGAAGACAGGTAGGTTTGGACACCGAAATGGTGAGATGCTGGGAGGAAGGGAGGAGGGCTGGAGCTCTGCTGGAGGCCCCACAGCAGAGCCCAGAGTCCCCTGGCCAAGGCTGGGGCCAGAAGCCATGGGGGAGGGAGTCCCAGGGTCAGGGGGTCCCTGGGGAGAGTGACATACCAGTCTCCCCCCATACAGGCAGGTACTCGTCCTGCTGGATGTCCAGCATGATCTCCAGCCCGTTGCCCGTCCCACCCTTCATGGTCTTCAGCCGTGGCCGCCCATCTCGGCCTGAGTTGAACGTGTAGCACTTTCCATACCGTGTGAAGACCTGGGGTGGGGGTGGGGGTGCAGAGTGGAGAGCTGAGAGCTGAGAGTCCTGCCAGCCTGCCTTACCCACCAAGGGTTGTCCCACACTCCCAGGCTGCTGAAATCTTGATCGCCTTCAGGAACAATGTCTCCTGTGTAGGCCATTCTCCATTTGTCTCCCCCTACCCATGCATTCTCCACCCTCCTCTGCCCTGCTGTGTGCCCTGGAAAGCTGGTTCCCGTGGGGCACATGGCCTGAACTCCTTTGCTCCCCAGATGGGCTTCCGGTTGGGTTGGCCAATGAGAGGTGTCAGTGGGGGATCAGATGGCAGAGGGAGAGAGAGAGCGGGGTACTGCCCCCTGCCACTGTGGTCTTGGTAGTGGCTTCGACCATTGCCAACTGGCCCCTCTCCATAGCACCGTTTCCTTCAGCCTGCAGGTGATAGCATTTCCCACCATTGCTAGTGCCTCATCCTCCCACGTTGGGCTCCTGCATCCTGCCCACAGCTCTGTAAACCTCCCTTTGTTAAAGTCTTCTCAGTTGGGGGGTGGATGTGGCTCAAATGGTTGGGTGTCCGTCTGCTATATGGAGGGACCCAGGTTTGATCCCTGGGACCTCCCGGTAAAATAAAAAATATATATAGAAGGTGCATGGGCTGCCAGGCTCTGTGTGCGGGTGAGCCGCCAGGCCCCAGGAGCCATGCAGCAAGATGATGACGTAACAGGAGAGAGACTCAGAGGAGAGACAAGACAAGATGCTCCGAAAGCTCCGAAAACCAGGAACCGAAGTGGCGCAGGTGGCAGAACACCTCCCTCCTACATCGGAGGTCTCCAGGATCGAATCCTGGTGAAGACTAGAGGAGGAGGATGAGAAGAGATGGCAGGAAACAGATACAGAGAATTGCTCAGCGAATGGACACAAAACAGCAAATGGGGAAGGGGGGGTTTAAAATGGATAAAGTAAATAAACTTAAAAAAAAAAAAAAGTCTTCTCAGTTGAACTGAGTAGCAATCTTTTTCCTGCCAGGACCCTGACATATATGCCCTTTCCCCAGGATTTTATCACTGCCAGACCCCTACTCCTTCCTTGCACCCGTCCTCACAGGCCCAAGCTCCTGGGGCCTTCTGAGACATCTCTTCTCTTCTGGATTTCACCCCTGCTCTCGCCAAGACCCTCTCCCAACCAAAGCTAAGCACTTTGGTTTCCTGCAGCCATTAGTTCATCATTGTCCATGGTCACTAGAGTCTGAAAGTAGACCTGTTTGCCATTCCAAAGACCATACCCACCCAAGCACCAGTGCCTCTTCTCCCAGCATGTAGGGCTGAGTACCCAGGGCATACCATGCTTAATAATGACTTTTCAGGGCTCTGGCGCCCTCAGAAGCTATCTTGGCCCTGGGACAGTCGCCCTAACCTTCTCCTCACTCCATGCCCCAGCACAGTTCTTATCACAGCTCTGATTACACAGCCACATCAAAGAGGAAAGCAGTTCTTTATGACCCTTTCCCCTGTAGCTTCCTCAAATGTCCCCAAGTACCCACGAAGGGAGTGGGTGTGCTTTAACTACTGCTCAATGGTGACAAAGTCCAAAAAGCAAGTTATAAGGTAAGACTAAGCCCAAAGAAAGAGAGAGATAAAGTTTCAGGACAGACTGGGGTAGTAGGGGTGAGAGGGGAAACAGGAAATAGTCTTTGCTTCTTTCCCCCTTCCTGGAACAGCCTCTCCCAACCCCCTCCAAAAAAGATCCTGGTCTTCCCCCATTCTGTGAGTGAGACCATAGATAAGGCAGAGAGAGATGACTCCAAGGGTTTCTAACCCCCCAGCCCCACTGCCAGGTGGGACACACACCCAAGCCCTCCCATCCACCTGGGTGGTTCAGGTGGGCTGAGCTCAGAGGACCATGCTACTGAGCGCTGGGTCGCTGCTGCCACCTGGTGGTTATGGGTGGGAAGTGTCTGCTCTACCTTCAGGTCTGGAGGAAGCAGGCTTGACCCCTTTACAACCCCAGGTTCCTCTATCTCTCTGCCTGCCCCAGACTCAGTGGCCAAACCCCGCCCCCAGGTCCATGCTGCCTTCAGTCAGTCCACCATGCACAGAAATGGTGACACCCACCTTCTCCTACACTATGGAGGAGAGGGGGGACTGAGGGATGGGTGTTGGCGGAGGGAAGGGGCAGGAAGAGCCAGGCCAGATGGAGCTGGAAGCCAGATTGGGGGGAGGTGGAAGCATGGAAGGTTCTAGACACGTGGCTGGGAGGCCAAGCTGGAGTAGGCTCTCCCAGCACGGGCTTCCCTGGGAAGAGGCTCCCTGACCCTGGGCTCAGAGCTGGTGGGGATGGAAGGGATTTAGAGGAGGCCTGTTTTTCACCCTTGGACATACAGAGCCTGAGGGGAATGGGAGGTCTGTGGGAGAGAACAAGAAGAACAAGTAAGAATGCAGTGAAGTCCTTGCTGTGGGAGCCACTGACATGCTGGCAGGGGGCACCTCCCCAGCCCCAGCCCAGGAGTGATGGTCAAAATAATTAAGTCGGGCACAGGTTCCTACTAACAGATCAAAGGTTAACTTCAGAGATGGAGCAAGTCCCAGCACCCTACAGGGCAGAGGTCTGGAGATCTCAGGTGAAGGATATTTCAGGAGATACTAGGGGCCTTAAGGGAGCAGCTAATTACCAAACAGTACAGATGTATTTCAAGATTCTAATAGGGAGGGCAGCACTGGTATGCACCTGGGAATGTTAACCCAGCTCTGGCTCAGAGGGCTCCCAGGTGAACTCTGACTCAGGCCTCTCCAAGACATGTTACAGAGGATGGGTGGGCAGCACGGTCACCAGCCCCAGCCCCAGGAGGTGATGGACAGGGTGAGCCATGGCAGATGTCCTCAGGGTGCTGTGCCAGGCATGGGCCCCCACTCACCACCGAGAAGTTGTGAGGGCCACAAGGCCCCCCGCGGTAGGAGCAATAGAGCAGCATGTCCTCCAGCTGGTGGCAGGAGCGATTGTAGAAGCGGTGCAAGTTAAAGGGCTCCCCAGAGAAGGCCTCAGGCCCCGGCGGGGCGAGGGGCACCCCGGGGTCATCGCTCTCGTCCAGCCCCAGCATGGGGGCCAAGTAGAGCAAGTCAGGGTAGCTGAGCTGGGACAGCCGCACGGCATTGGTGTTGCACAGGGTGACAGCCGGGAAGGCCAGCTCCGTGGTGGCCACCTCGTCCAGCAGAGTCACATGCGGGTAGCTGAGGTAATAAGCAATGCGGTCGCCTACTTGGCACAGGAAGGTGCCCAGTGCCAGGACAAAGACCACTGCCCACAGGACCTGCCTCGGCCCTGGACCCCCCTCCACGAAGACATGGTTGGCTCCATGGAGAGTGCAGCTGTTGGCAAAGGCCACCAAGTCCATGGGCAAATGGCCCTCAACGGCCTCCCCCTCCACTGCCTCCTTTTCCTTTTCTTCTTCCTCTTCGGATTCGGAGTTGTTCCACTGCTGCTGGCGGGGACCCCAAACATCTGCTAAGGGTCCTGGGGCCTCCTCTCCGGAGGAGAATGAAACAGAGCAGAAGATCTGAATGGGCATCTTCTCCAGTGCTTTTCTGGCTTCAGGGTATCAGCAGGAGGAGGGGGAAGGTGCCGGTGGGGAAGGAGATGTGATCCCAGGCAGGGTCTGGTGCTCCCCGGCTGGACGTCCCTCCTCACTAGGCCTTGGTGGCGGTGGTGTGGCTGAGGTGGGGCGGGGCACGGAGAGGAGGACCAGCCTGCCCTGCCAGGGAGGGCGGGCCTGGCCGTTGTCTGGCTGATGAATAATTGATGTCAGTGGGAAAGGCTGATGGAGAGGAGGGGGGCCTCCCTGAGTGAGATGGGCCCAGGATAGCTCTCAGCAGCTCCCACTGCCAGCATGACCTCAAGCCAGCAGCAGCACCCCCCAGGCCCCCCCCTCCCGACACACACTCACGCTCTCTTTTATCCTCAGACCTAGTCCTCTGAATGCGTTTCAGTGTCCCCACCCCAGTTCTGAGTCTCCTCTTATTCTCCCCTGGTGCAGTTATTCCTCCAGGATACCCAAGCCCCCAACACTTTCCAGGCAGTCTCTCAGACCCCTAATTCCTCTCTAATCCCTTTGACCCATAACCCACCCCCAATTATTTCATTGAATTAGGATTCCCCCAAGACATCTTAAACCCTCAGTTCCCCTCTAATTATTCCTTTGACCCCCAAATCCCTTTCAATCACTTTCCTGAGCCCAGTTTACTTCCAGTTACTCCCCTGAGTATTCCAGTTCCCCTGCAATCACTCTCTTGACCCCCAATTTCTCTCCAATCGGTCTCTGACCCCCATTTCTCCTCCTCTCACTCCCCTGACCCCCACTCTATTTCAGGTCAGCACCTTTCCCTCCGGTCGAGCTGCATTTAGATCACCTCCCCCAGGTGTGACCTCTCCCACTCCCCGCTGTGGCTTGTGGGGCAGGCCAGGCTCCATTAGCTGAGGTCTCTCTCTGACCACAGACTCATTTATGGCCAGTTCCTGGCACTGGGGGGAGGGACCCTGTCTCCTGCAGCTGAAAAGCTTCCTGGCAGCTCACCAATACCCCTCTCAGCTTGCCCAGCCTCCCAACAGTTTGAGGAATTCTCCCCTGGTGGGTAGAAGACATTGAGATCAGAGCAGAGACAGGGTGCCTGGACTGGGTGGGGAGTGCTAGGAATCAGCCTGGGGTGCCCCCCAAACCCACCGCCTGGCAGATCCCCCAGGCCCCTCACCCCTCTACAAGCTCTGATTACTGGGGCCACTGGATAAGGAACTTGAGCCACCAGCCAAGTCTCCAGGGCGGAGAAGGTGACCTGAGGGGAGAAGAGAAAGGGAGGAGGGAAGGAGGAAGGGAAGGCAGATTAACCCTTCCTCTGCAGGGCCAGAGGGGGAGCAGTGCTAGTGATGGTGGCCGGAAGGGGGGGGGCTTAGACAAGTCCCTTGGAACTCCATTCCTTAACCATCCCACAGCCCCAGCCACACTTCCCTCCTCCTCCTCCCCACTCCCCCTCTGTTCCCACACAGCTTCACTTCTCCATTTGTATGCAGAGACCTGAGTGTGTTGGCAACTGGAGGCAGGGTGCCAGGTTCTAGCAGAACTGACTGACGTGGGACCTCTGACCTCAGCTTTGCTGCCAGGGACACCAAGGCCCTGGAGGAAGAGGAGCCTTTGAGATCTGGCCTCTCTCCATCCTTACACTACTGCCCTCAGACTGGCCTCATCATCTCTTGCCTAAACAACAGCCTCTCAACTGGTCTCTCTGTCTCCCTGCCTCCCTGCAGTCTCCCTGCACCCCCACATACTTCAGTCCATGCTATTTAATTCTGACCATTCTCCTGCTTAAAGACCTTCCCTTGCTCCCCAGTGCTTCTGGGCAAAATTCATACCCACCAGGAGGATGTACAAGGCAATATCAAGCTAGAAGCAACTTACCCTCCAGCCTCACCTCCTCCCACTCATCCCCCAACCCCTCATCCAGAGTCCAGCCATCAAGGCTTCTCCCCACTCCCCAGATGCACCAGGCTCATCCATAGTTCCACACCTTCCCTGGACTCCATCAGGAAAACTCCTACTCATCTTTCAAGACCCTACTCACACGTTACCTCCTCCAGGAAGCCCTCCCTGACTCAGCAGGACATAGTTAGTGCCCACTCAGGGAATAGACCCAGTTCTGCTCAAGACCCTTCAGGCATGGGTAGTGGCCAGGAGCTCCTTGAAGGGCAGGGACTATGAGAATGTAAGGGCAGGACCCAGAGACCACGCAGAGGCAGAAGAAGAGAAAAAGACCAGAAATCACTCATGCTGCATGGCTGGAGGCAGGAAAAGTCAGAGTCAGGGAATACCAGAGAGCAACCAGAGAGCAGCCATTGCAGAGATGAGGAGATAGAGACACCCCTTGCTTTCTGCTGTTGTCCTTGGGCTTCTCCTGTATGAAGCAAGGATTGCTTTTCTGTTTTCTGTCCCATGTGTATTTTCTCCCTCCCTACCAGCTTTCCGAGGGCAGGGTCCTCCTCCTTTGCACCTCTTCACGATTTGTTTCAGAGGAGGTTTCCAGACCTGGGTTGGGGGTGAGGCGGGTCCAGGCAGAGATTTGGGCTGGGGAAGCTGCGGCTGCTTATATGGGCCATGCCCACTAGAGGGCATTGTTCCCCCCTTCAGATGTGTCTTGGAATAGACTGGACTTCCAGAGGGAAGGGATCAGTGGAAGCTTCCAGCTTGGGGGCCCAGCCAGAGAAGGGCAAGTAAGTGCACACACAGCAGTTTCAAAGGACAGTGAATTTGTTATGGCGGGTCCCCCCTCCACCCTTTTTTTAGGACGTACCAGGATTGAACCCAGGACCTCCTACATGGGAAGCAGGCGCTCAACCACTGAGCTATACCCACCCCTGGCTGGACACCTCTTAACCCACCCCAACACAAAGACCCACACTGCACACCTACACATCACATGTCACTACACAGACACCTAGCCCCCTTGCCGGGCAAGAAATGTACACACTCATACTCTGGTAGTTTGGAGCTATATACCCCAGAAAAACATGTTCTTAAATTTAATCCATTCCTGTGAGTGTGATCCCATTGTAACTAGGACCTTTCAATGAGGTAACTTCACTTAAGGTGTGGCCCAATTCAATCACGATGGGTCTTAATCCTGTTACTGGATTCTTTAATAAGCAGAATGAAATTCAGACAGAGAGAAAGCAAGAAGCTGAAAATTATCGGAACCCGTAAGAGAAGGGAGAGGCCAGGAGAGGCTGCCATGTGCATTGCCATGTGACAGAAGAGCCCAGGACCAAGGATCACCAGCAGACGGTCCTTGAACACCAGTCTTCAGGAAGAAAGCATCACCTTGATGGTGGCTTAATTTGGACTTTTACCCAGCCTCATACTGTAGGCTAGTAAATTCCCATTGTTTAAGTCAACCCATTGCATCACATTTGCTTGAGCAGTCAGGGAAACTAAAACACACCCCACACACATCAACAGCATCCAGTATCCTCACTCCTCTAACATTCTCTCCCACCCTCATCTCAGTTCCAGTAGACAAACCCAAATGTTTCACAGTAACGAGGAGGTGAGGAAAGTGTCAAGCAGCACATACAGACTTCCCCCCTTCCCAAGCATATACATACAGAACCCCAGGAGAGGTGCCCAAACAGACACACACAGAGAACTCCACTCAATTCTGAACCCTCTGTCCAGGGATTTGACCCTTCCCCATGTCACTCCCCAACCAATACCTCTTGTCAGCTTTGTGTGATGACTGAGTGGTTTCTGATTTTCTCTACATCTATCTGAACTCGAGTTTTGAAATGTTTCATGGTTTTTAAATGATATCTCATGGGATCCTTGTATAACTCTGTGAAATTAGCAGCTACGAGTAACTACACCACCATATGACAGATGAGGAAATTGAGGCACAGTTACCGGTTCAAGTCTCATAGAGCACAAGTAGTTGGATTAGGTCATCCATCTCCAAATCCCATCCTTCTTCTTCATTCTTTCATTTACTCACTAAATATTTACTGAGAGCCTATAAACTAAGGACACAATGGAGAATAAATAGTGGATGGGCACCTGCTTCCCATGCATGAGGTCCTGGGCTCAATCCCCAGTACCTCCTTAAAAAAATGGATGAGACCCTGCCCTCATGGAGCTTATTGTCCAATGGGGGAGACAGTCATCAATTTAAAAATTACAAAAATAAATCTTTATTATAAACTATGATAAGTGCTATGAAAGAAATAATATGGTTCTGTGCAAGTGAATGACAGGGGGACCTGGTCCAGACATGGAAATTAAGGAAGGTGTCTCTGAGAAAGTGATGTTTGGATTGTATTCTAAAGAATGGAGAAGAGTAAAGATTAAGGCTGTTGGGAGAAGGAAGGTATTCTGGACAGAGAACGGAGTCTGTGCAAAGGCCCTTAGGAGCAAGAACTGAGAAGAGGGTGGTGTGGCCAGAGAGGTGGGTGAGAGCAGGCTGGAGAGGCTACCAAGACCCACACTATGCAGGCCCTTGAAGACCACAGTCAGGATTCTTGGGAGACAACCTATGGAAGGATTTCATGCAATCAGATCTGTGTTTTATTTATTTATTTATTTATTTATTTATTTTATTTTATTTTTTTTTTTAATATTTTATTTATTTATTCATTTATCCCCCCCTTGCTGCCTGTGCTCGCTGGGTCAGCCAACCACACGGTGCGGGCGGGCGGGCTTGCCTTCACCAGGAGGCCCCGGGAACCGAACCTGGGGCCTCCCACATGGCAAACGGGAGCCCCACTGATTGAGCCACAGCCGCTTCCCTCAGATCTGTGTTTTAGAAAGATCACTGTGGGGAGGCGGCTGTGGCTCGATCGGTAGGGCTCCCGTTTGCCATGTGGGAGGCCCCGGGTTCGGTCCCCGGGGCCTCCTGGTGGGGGCAGGCCCGCCTGCACGGCGTGGTTGGCTGACCTAGCGAGCACAGGCAGCAAGGGGGTGATAAATGAATAAATAAATAAAATCTTTAAGAAAAAAAAAAAAAAAAAAAAAAGAAAGATCACTGTGGTGGTTTGAATGGACCCCAGAAAAGTATGTTCTTAAAGCTATCCCATTCCTGTGGGTATAAACCAATTGTAAGTGAGGCTTTTTGATTAGGTTACTTCAGTTAAGCATGGCCCAGTATGGGTCTTAATCCTCTTACTGGAGTCCTTTATAAATGGGATGAATATGGAGAAAGGGGAAAAAAGCCACAGAACAAGAAGCTGGAAGCAATGAAACCCAGAAGAGAAGGGAGAGACCAGCAGACACAGCCATATACTTTGCCATGTAACAGAGGAGTCCAGGATTGCTGGCAGCTGGTCTTCAGGAAGAAAGTATCGTGTTGATTATGCCTTGATTTGGATATTTTCACAGCCTCAGAACTGTAAGCTAGTAGGCTGATAATTTCCCATTGTAAAAGCCAACCCATTTCTGATATATTACTTTTGGCAGCTTAGCAGACTCAAACAGATTCTGGTACCAGGAGAGTGAGGTGCTTACCATTCATTGTAAATACCAAAAATGTGGCAACAGCCTTATAAATGGGTAAGGGGTAGATTCTGGAAGAATTGTGAAATGCTTGATAGAAAAGTCATGGACTGCTTTGAAGAGACTAATGGTAGAAATATGGACATAAAGTTACTTCCAATGAGGTCTTAGACAGAAATGATGAATGTGTCATTGCAAACTGGAAGAAAGGTGATCCTTGTTTTAAAGTGACAGAGAATTTGGCAAAGTTGAGTCCTGATATAGGAGGGAATGTAGAATTTGAAAGTGACAAGCTTGGATATTTAGCTGAGGAGATTTCCAAACTAAAAGTGGAAAGTGCAGCCTGGCTTCTCCTTGCAGCTTATAGTAAAATGTGAGAGGAAAGGGATAAGCTGAGAAGTGAACTCCTGAGTAGAAAGAAACAGAAATTGATGGTTTGGAATATTCTGAGTTTCCAGAAAATGAGTACCCAGAGTATAGCGCTCCATGTGAGGATTTAACTGAACGTGGAACCAGTCAGCCATTTCAGGAATGCAGTTATCCAGAAAGGATCTGTGGAAAGTTCTATAGTCTAATGGTTTGGACTTCTGTGTACTACATGAGACACCAACAAGTTTTTTGCAAGATCTGTATGAACAGAACCACTGCTGGCCTGGACTAAAAGAAAGAGAACAGGGTCAGATTGAAGGAAAAACAACTTCAAAGACAGAACCATGGAAGGTGAGATCTGGACTAAAGACATCTCAGGCCAAGAGAGCTGATCCACCCATGACAGGGTGAGTATGCCCCAGAGCTTGGAGAAGGCGGGCCTTCTGCTCTGTTGTTCAGGAAGTGTTACCACCCCAGTTTCCTCAGATGCCTAGAGAGGCTGGCCTCCACCCCAGCATTCGACAAGGGTGGCGCTTAGAGTCCAGCTGCCACCCCGATGCTTAAAGAATGTGCACCCAAGAGCCTGGCCATCACCCTATTGCTTGGAGATGTTGAAGCCTTCACCCCACTGTTTGGGGAGAGCATGGCCATTGCACAAGCACTTGGAAAGGGTAGGGCTGCTGCTTCTCTGGCCCCAAGGACAAAGCTTCATTCTACAGATGATGTTCAAAACTTGAAAACTAATGGAGTACGCCCTGAAGGGTTCAGAATTATTTGGGACCCATGACCCCTGTTTTCCTTCCAATTTTTTCCTATGGGAATGGGAATGTTTATCCTATGACTATCCCTCTTTTGTATATTGGAAGCAGATAACTTGTTCCCTAAGTTTCACAGGTCTACAGCCAGAGGAGAATTGTGCCCCAGGACAGACCACACCTGTAACTGATTTTTTTTTTTTTTTTAAAGATTTTATTTATTTATTCATTTATCCCCCCCTTGCTGCTTGTGCTCTCTGGGTCAGCTAACCACGCCTTGCGGGCGGGCTTGCCTTCACCAGGAGGCCCTGGGAACCGAACCCGGGGCCTCCCATATGGTAAACGGGAGCCCTACTGATTGAGTCACAGCCGCTTCCCTGTAACTGATTTTGATGAGACTTTGAACTTAATATTAAAATGATTTCAGACTTTTGGGATATTGTGATGGAATGAAATGTATTTTGCATATGGAAAGAACATGTCTTTTTGGGGTCCAGAGGGTGGAGTGTGATGGTTTGAAGCTGTATGGGCCCCAGAAAAATATATTCTTGGGGGCGGATGTGGCTCAAATGGTTGGGTGTCCATCTGTCATATGGAGGGAACTGGGTTTGATCCCCGAGACCTCCCAGTAAAATAAAAAATATATATATAGAAGGTGCACGGGCTGCCAGGCTCTGTGTGTGGGTGAGCCGCCAAGGCCCCAGGAGCCATGCAGCAAGATGATGACGTAACAGGGGAGAGACAAGACGAGATGCTCCGAAAGCTCTGAAAACCAGGAACTGAGGTGGCGCAAGTGGCAGAACACCTCTCTCCTACATCGGAGGTCTCCAAGATCGAATCCTGGTGAAGACTGGAGGAGAAGGATGAGAAGAGGTGGCAGGAAATAGACACAGAGAATTGCCCAGCGAATGGACTCAAAAACAGCAAATGGGGAAGGGGGGGGTTAAAATGGATAAAGTAAATAAATAAATCTTAAAAAAAAAAAGAAAAATATATTCTTAAAGCTACCCCATTCCTGTGGGTGTCAGCCTATTATAAGTGGAGACTTTTGATTTGGTTACTTCAGTTAAGGCATGGCCCAGGGTGAGTCTTAATCCTCTTACTGGAGTCCTTTATAAATGAATACAGAGGCAGAGAGGGAAAAAAGTCACAGAGCAAGAAGCTGAAAGCAATGAAACCCAGAAGAGAAGGGGAGAGACCAGCAGATGCTGCCATGTGCCTTGCCATGTGACAGAGGAGTCCAGTATCACCAGCAGCCAGTCTTCAGGAAGAAGGTATCATGTTGGTGATGCCTTGATTTGGACATTTTCAGGGCCTCAGAACTGTCAGCTTGTAAGCTAGTACATTCCCACTGTTAAAAGCCAACCCGTTTCAAATAAGAAAATAAAACAAAGAAAAAAAAAAAAAAAAAGATAAATAAAAACGAAAATAGAAAAGCCAACCCGTTTCTGGTATATTGCTTTAGGCAGCCTAGCAAACCAGAACCACCTCCATGGCTGCAGAGTAAAGCATGAATTGGAGGAGCCAGAGGGGCTTCCAGGAAATCTATCAGGGAGCCATTGTAGTGGTCCAGGGGAAACATGGGCTGGCTTGGAACCGGGTGGTAGAGTGGAGAGAGGAAAAGTGAGCACCTTGGAGAGATAATTAAGAGGCAAAACTGGCAAAACCTGTCAAGATCCTGACTAGAGAGGTGGGGGAGATGGTGCATTAATGATGGTTTCTGGTTCACATAACTGGGTGGCCAGTGGGGTGGCTCCCTGAATCAGGCACAGGGGGAAAGGACTAGTTTGAGAGGTAAGATGATGAGTTTGGCTTTGCATATGCTGGTTTTGAGGAGCCTTGGAGACATGCAAGTGGAGATGTTAAATGGGAAATTGGCCCTTGGGGCTGATGCTAAGAGGAGAGAGCTGTGCCGAGACATAAATTTGGTAGTTGTAGGAGTGTAGATGGTAATTGAAGTCACGAGTGAAAATGAGACTGTCCAAGCATAGAATATAAAGTTAAAAAATAGAAAAAAGAAAGAAAGAAAGAAAAAAAAAGGCCTGGTTTGGCAGTACCCACTAAAACTAAACAGAATACTACCCTATGACTAACCTGTAACTCCTAAATTCCCAAGACAAATGAGTGCATATGTCAACCAAAAGATGTGTACAAGAATGTTCATGGATGCGAATATTCTCGCTGATCTGATTTTGTGATAATCAGGGTAGCCTAAACATTCGCTATATTAGAAACCATGCATGTGTCCCCAGACCTAGTTTTTCTCCCTAGGTCTGGTTTTCAGAATGCTGGTGATAAACTAAGCCTGATTTATTGTGTTACCATCCTGTATGGGAAAAGACTGTAACTTTGGGTATCTTTGGTCAACCTTAAGACATATAGCATGGGGACAGATGTGGCTCGGGTTGTTGGGCATCTGTCTCCCATATGGAAACCCCTGGGTTCAATCCCCGGGACCTCCCGGTAAAAATAAAGAAAAAAGAGAAGTGTGGAGGTGCGTGGGCCACCAGGCCCCGTGTGCGGGTGCGCCACCAGACCCCACGAGCAGGTGTGCCGTCAGGCCCCATCCATGGGTGTGCTGTCAGGCCCCCGTGTGGGTGCACCACCAGGCCCAACTAGCCAGTGAGCTGCCAGGCCCCATCCGTGGGTGCACCGTCAGGCCCCATGAGCCACGCAGCAAGATGATGACATAACAGGAGAGTGACACAAGGGAGAGCCAAGACGAGACGCAACGAAAAGCGAGGAATTAAGGTGGCGCAGGTGGTAGGATGCCTCCCTCCCACATTAGAGATTCTGAGGATCAAATCCTGGTGAAGATGGGGAGTGGCATGAGAGGAGAGTGCATGAGGCAGACATGGGGAGTTGCCCAGTGGATGGACAAAGAAACAGCAAAAACAGGGTGGGGCGTGAAAATGGATGAAAGTAGATAAATAAATCCTTAAAAAATGTATAGGGAAGGAAGATACGGACTATAGTTAGTAGTACTACTTTGACGATGCTCTTTCATGATTTGTTAACAAATGTTTCACAACAAGGCAGGATGTTTGTGGGGGGTGATGTGTGGGAGCCCTGTATGATGTTATACATGTTTGTTTTGTAAGTTCACAATGTTTACTGAACACTTATTGTTTATGTATGTTCATGTATGAATGATATACTTCAATAAATTGTTTAAAAAGAAACAAAACAAAAACAAACAAAACAAAACAAAACAAAAGAATGTTCATGGTAGTTTTATTTATAACAGCCAAAAACTAGCAATGGTAGAAAGGATAAATACATTGTGATATATTCATATAATGGGCTACTACACAGCATTGAAGAAGAACCAACTACCGCCACACACGGCATGGCTGAATCTCACAGACATAATTATAAACAACAGGAGTTAAACAGAAAAGAGTATATACTGTGTGGAATACACATATGCTCTATCAAGTTCAAGAACAGGCAAAACTTACCTATACTGACAGAGGTCAGAACAGTGGTTGGCTCTTGCTGAGGTAGTATTGACTAGGAAAGGACCTGAAAAAAACTTCTAGGGCCTAGAAATGCTCTGTACTTTTACTCCAATATAAAATGTACTAATATATGTAAACTACTACATTGTAAGAGATACCAATGTACAAATCATCAAGCTGTACCCTTGAACCATACGCATAGGATTTAAAAGAAGAGGAGTAGTGCCAGTATTTAATGGCCAAGTAGAAGATAATGAACTGGAAAAGGGATAGAGAAAAAGTGGCTAGAAGAAGCAGGGGAAAGACCAGAAGAGTGTAGTTGTCAGGAAAGATGTTAGTTCAAAACAGAGGTGGTGATCAGCTGTTTTGAATGTTATTGATAGATCCAGGATAAAAAATGTTTGCTGGATTTGGCAACATGGAGGTCATAGCAGCCTTAGCTAGATCCATTTTGGTGGAGAGGTGGGATGAGAGAAGGAAGCCTAGAGTGGACTGGAGTGAGTGAACGATGGGAAAATGGAAACAGTATATCTCTTTTTTTTCGACATACCGGGGCCAGGGATTGAACCCAGGACGTCATATGTGGGAAGCCAGCACTCAACCACCGAGCCACATTAGCTCCCCTGAGTTGGTTATTTCGTTTGTTTGCTTCACTTCAGCCACATCCGCTCCCCATACATCACTTTTAAGAACTTTGCCTGTTAAGGGAAGCAGAGAGACAGTGTGGGAGCTAGAGGGTGCTATGGAGTTGAGAGAGGTTTGGTTTTTGTTTTTTACCTTAGCCTAAAGCCTCATATGTAGTAAGTGCTCAATAAATGCTAGCTGTCCTTATTGTCATCTATTTTAAGACGGGAGAATCTTGAGCATGTTGCAATGTCGATGGGAAAGTTCCACTTGAGAAGGAGGGACTCGTTGCAGAGACAGGAGAGGCATACTCATTAGGGTAAAGTTCCTAAAAAGGCAGAAGCAGATGGACGGAAAGAGTACATGGAGATTTTGGCCTAGATAAGGTGGATGCTCCCCCTGGAGTCTGGTGCCCAGAGGAAGGGAGGAATCTTGTACGAGGCTTCTATTTTCTCTGTGAAGGGGGAGGCAAGGTCATCTGCTGGGAGTGGGAGGGGAGCTGAGAAGGGCTGCTGATTGAGAGGAACAGAGAAGTTTGCAGTAGTCATTGGGGAGAACAGGTTGACCAGAAAAACACAGTGGGTTGCCAGGCAGCACTGCAGGCCCATTTAAGGATGCAGGTCATGGAAACTATGATACTGAGCTGGCCTGTCGTGGCTTCCTCTGGTAGCGCCACCCTGGGGAAAGACAGAATGGGTACCTCTAAAATCGGGACTTGGCCAGATGGTGCCAAGGAAAGGCAGAGGAGTCAGAAAAGCTGGCTACTCAGCCTAGGGGGAAGGGAAGTCCTCTGGGCTTCCCCTTTGCACTCTTTCTTTCCTTTCCCCTTCCGGCCTCACCGCACTGCTTCTCCACAGAGCATGGGCAGCTGGGGAGCTCACAGCACCCTCCCCTTCCACACACACTCCTGCTCCCACAGTCACACACAAAGAACCTGGACTTCGAAGATCTGATGTCAGGGGCCCACAGAGGCTGTGTGACCTCAGGCAAGTCACATAACTTTTCTGAGCCTCACTTGTCTCATCTTTCAAGTGACAATATTAACATCTTCCTACCTCCCAGAATTATGAGGATCACATGAGTTCAAGGAGGAAAGGGAATTTGTAAATTGCAAAACACGACTGAAGGACATGATTACTTTTGCTGGGTATGTGCTCCTCACACGACCAGAGGTTTGTCTGCTCTCAAGCTCTCTCCCACAGCCACACGTAGGGAGCTGCCTGGGTCCCCAAGCACATCCACACACTTCCTCTTCACATCCTAATCTGCATCCACATTCTTCCATGGACACATGCACGGAAGTGCACAAGTGTGCTTGCACACTTGGGGCACACATGGTGTCAGATGCTGTCCATGGTTAAGGCTCCTGCAGCAGTGTTTCCCAGTTCCCAGCCTGGCACGCTGCTGCGACACACCAGTTAGAGACACATGACACTAAGCTCCACAGCCCAACCTCAGGCCCCCAGGTGGTGCAGAGGAGAGGATGGGAAAGGCTTTTCTTTCCAAGAGCTCATGGGGTCTCAGAAAGCTCACAGCCTGCCATTCCTCTCTCTTAGGCGTGAGTGGCCTTGCAGAGCCAGGGGTGGCAGAGTGTCTGTCCTTACAGTTGCTCAAGGAAACTTCCCTCCAAGGTGAAGACACAGCAGTTTTATGCTCATTTTTAAATTTTTAAATTTTATGCTCATTTTTAAACTTTCCACGTATTGTCTAATACGTGCATCCAGGAAAGTCGGGACTGCACATCCATTATACTCACGGGCCAGCTGTGGCATGGCCAGAGAGCCCCAGGGGAGGGAGCTCTCATCTGGGGGTTGAAGGAGGGGCTGCCTCTTGTCAAAAAATAATTTTGACAAGAGGCAGCCAACACCACCATCAGCCCCGAAAGGAAATTGGACCTGAAAGCTGAGAAAATGGAGCCAGATGAATTATACCTCAAATAGAACCCAAGAGTCCTAATCTAGCTCCATCCTCCATCAGCACTAGGTACGAATTCTTGTTCTTGCTACCTGCCTCCCAGTTTTGCTGCCCCAGAATCTCCACCCAAGGTTGCTGACAGAAGGTTCTCAGCCAGAGAGCCTTAGACACTCTGTGAGGGAAGGCTCCTGCCTTGGGGTCGTGGCCAAAGGCAGGGAAATGGCCTCTGCTAGAGAGAATGGGGCTGCTTCATCAACGGTAGAGGGTGGGGTGGGGGTGCATTCTATAAAACTGGGATTTTCTGAAGAGCTGAGCTGGGCTGTGGAGATTGGAGAACTCAGAACCACACCTAGCTGTTGAAGGTCCTCTCATCCCCAGCAGGGGACTCCTGGCCCTGAAGCCCCATCATTTCTTTCAGTGCCCGCCCCCCATCCCTCCTCATCTCAGAGCCTCACTGGGCTCTGCACTGAACTCCAGGCTCCCCGAGGGCACTTAGAGGGGGCTCTGTCTGCCACAGGAATGAATAAAGGGGAGCTTCACATTCCCCCAACTCCCACTCCTCAGCCCTAATATTTCAATCTTCCTCACCGTCCAGCTGGGAACTGAAATTGCTTTCCACAAAGTTGAAGCTTGCTCAGCAGCAAACTCCACCACAACGGAAGCGTTTGGACCTTCCAGACTGGTTTCCTGGCCACTGGCACACCCACACACACCCTTGCAGAGAGGTCCACAGCACTCCCTCCCCCC